>JAHBCN010001538.1:60000-114481 GCA_019359885.1 Listronotus oregonensis
TTTTTAAGCAGTAAATAGCCTTTGCCATCCACCTAGCGTGATGAATGGCTCCTGGAGTTCTAAAACCCACAACATTGCCGTCTAGTGATCCAACAAATACGAGAACCAACTGCAATAGCTCCTTGTAGTCATCTCTGGGGTGGCTCTCAGTTAATTTGGTCTTGAATTCAGCAGTAACATTTGCAATTACTTCTGGAGTTAGCTGCTTTTGTATTAGATTGTCACTGATACCTGTGTCGTATTTTCCTTTGTCCATCTTGGGCCACGCAGTAAGGAATCTCTTAAAAATGTCTGGATGAGGTCCAGTGGTTGATCCCATTTTTGTGTCGAATACGCCTCTTAACAGAATTTCCAAGATATGGTGACGGCAAGCTAGGTATAACAATTCTCTTCCTAACATTTGCTCCAATATGACGCATGCTCCTTTGAGTCTTCCCGTGTTGGATGCTGTCGTGTCGAAGCACATCGCCTTGACGGTGTTGGGAAGACCCCATTCATGTAGACATTCATATACGGCTACGGCTTGCTCCTCTCCAGAGCTGTTTGCTGTTACAGGAACTCCCAGCAGCTGTTCCTTTTCGCCATATGAAATAGCAATAGCTATTCGCTCACATTGCTCATTTTTAAAATAACCGGTAAAGTTTACCGTCCCAATGGACAACCACGGGCTCTTTTTCAGGTATGTTCACTTTATCAAAAATTTTTTTAGTATATTGTTCTCTGAACATTTGCCTTCTATAATGTAATAAAGTTTTCGATACTTTGTACTCAAGAGGGTCAAGGTTTAGTGCTTCTAGAGTAGCTATTAAAATTCTCGTGGCATTTCTGTCGGATACTTTACATCGATCTAACAAAATCGACAGTTTCATGTTTAAAATCTCTTTAACGCTCCTTGCAAATGAAACTTTCATCCTCTTGCTCTCAGATGGTCCTGGATCTTCCACAGCTTCTTTAGGGATGTCCATTTCCTCCAAGCTCTCAAGTTCCTGGTGGATGCTGTCCTCTTCAGTGTCTTCTTTTTCCTCTTCTTCTTCGAACTCGTCTTCATCATCCGTCTCTAAGAAGCAACAAAAGAAAGAGAAAAAAATATAAAAACTTGTCGTTTTAGCAGAAGAGTAATAATACATAGGTACTAAATTACCTACTTCTAATAATTATTAATAAGTATTATTTAAAAAATATCTATAATCTATTATTTATCTATTTTTAGAATATTATTAATAAAAAAACTCACCAATATCAAAAAGTTCTTTCTTGGATGTGTCGGTTCATTTTGCAAGTTCCTTTTGCGCCTTGATTTCTTCAGCTCGAGACAACTTGAGATCCACTCCAGTCATGGAACCTGGGCTGCCCTTCTGCCTCTGTTTTACGAGAAACGCCTTATCTTCTTCCGATTTCATCAGAGCCAAGGCATCTTGTTGAGCAATATCAAAGAGATCGTCCAACTTTTCAACAAACTGTTTAAATTTGTTCTTAACCGCTTCCGATGTTTTCTTCCGATCTTTTTGAAGAGTTCTCCACTCGGCGTGACGTTTTTCTAGCTTAGAATTGCATCTTGCTCATGTTTAGTCGGAATTCGAGCTTTCTCCCAAAAATGAACACTTCTCGTATGGCAAGTTTTGCTGATTCTCTTACAGTTAATTTCACAGTACGTAAATTATAAAATAAAGCACACAAAACTTGACGATTTGAGGGTAGTTTACAACCGGTGATCTGGTGAATGGGATAGCCCACAAGAAATATTTTATCCTTGGTCCGGCTTTGTACACCTGATGTGGATGCCATTCCAGAGTTTAATAGGTAAATAACAGTTAAAATATATTACAAACTTTAATTTCAATAAAATGTTTTCAAATGTCTTTTAAAATAATACTATAATAGTTATAAAAACAATAACACACACTTGGAAAATTAAAAAAAAAAACAAAAAAACGTTAAAATATCTTCACTAGATAATTGTTCATCTAACCAGCTCAAAGGCATTTTAAAAACTAAACTGAATAAATGAAAGGTCGGTTTACCCTGGTAAAATCACCATCCCTAAAATGAAATTAGATTTCCCTCCTTTTTACCCAAACGGGTCTTTCTTTGGTTAAACTGCAGATAATGTAAAATTTTAATAAAAGATTAAATTTTGAACAAAAGGTTTTTTTATTTTTTTGAAAATTGAGTTCCTAAATACTTTTTAACAAAGAAAATGTTAAATCCGAGTCACATAATGTAAAAACCCGTAAAATTCTCAGAATACTCCCAAACGAGCTCCTATTTGGTACCTGGTTACTTTTTTTGGGGTAAAAATGTTGTAACTCCGTTTGACTTAAAAATATCAACAATTATGTATAGAATATAAATTTTAAAAAAACAATATTAGCTATCTTTTTGAGATATTAAGCGTGTTTTTAAGTTACCGTTCTTGACTTATGGCTTATTATTATTTTTGGCCAAAAATTGGGATTTTTCAAACTTTGAGCGACGAGCGGCACGGGTTGCGTCGTTTAATCGAGCTCAAATTTCGGCTATTCAATACTGGAAAGGGGAATCGTTTTGTAGGTCCAGACGAACAAAATTCGCATCATTTTTTGCGGTCATATATATATATATATATATATATATATATATATATATATATATATATATATATATATATATATATATATATATATATATATATATATATATATATATTATATATTATATATATATATATATATATATATATATATATATATATATATATATATATATATATATATATATATATTATATATATATAATATTTATTTTTTTCTTTAACCATTATTTATAAATTTCCTTTTTTTATTCTTGGGAATAGGGTTAAAAACAAAGCAAATGGTGGTAGTTTCTTGCAACGTTCGCACATTATTTTTGTGCTTTTTAAAAAGCTAAGTATCTAAAAATAAAATTAAAATCAAAACATAATTAAAACAGAACATCACACAATATTTTTAGAGTATTAAAAGATTGGTGTAAACCATGAAACAAATTACAATTTTAAAATCCTTTAAAAGTTCTATCTTAACACAAAATCAGGTACATAATAAAATTAATTTAAACAGTTCACCTTGGAGTTCTGATACATTTTTTACTAAAAAGAATTTTAAATCTATGTCCGTTTGATTTTTTTTCATTTTTTTTTAAAAAAAGGGGAAAAAAAAGAGATAAAGGCCTTTTGCATATTTGTTTTTCGATATTGTATACGGGAAGTGGTCCCTGTTATAAATTGTTTATACAGTGTGATAAGTGTATTAATATTTGATTAAAAACTTTATGGATTGATTAAAAAAATAGATTTATAAGTTGTTAATTCTTTTTGTCATTGCGCTTCTTTCTCTTTTTTTATTTCGATCATTTCTTTGATTGTTAGTTTTTGTAATTAGAATCTTGTGACAGTATTTTAGTTTCTTTAAAATTAAATTCATGCTTTGTTTGAGATTCGTGTTTATGTGGGCGGTTAGCTTTTTGGTTATTTTTTCCGTTTAGTCTATTTTCTAAGCATTGTGTCTCATTCAATATATTTTTTTGGGACAATTTAGCATGGAATGGGTAAATTGGTTTGATTTTTCTTTGGTATTGGACTTTTTAAAGGTTAAATAACGGTTTACAATTATGTGCTTTATGACAAACGACCACGTTATTCTTGGAAAGAATGTGTTTTTTTTGTGAAAGACCACAATATAAGGCATAGCTATGTATTTGTGTTCTTCTTTGTTCCCTATCTTTCGAGTTTTTGTAATTTTTTGTAAAATAAATATGTTTTTGGTTGATAACCCTAGAGATGGTGTTTTCGGGGTAGTGGTTGTTTACTAAAATCTGCTTTTTTTTAAAATTTCTGGTGGTATTCCGCAGGGTTAACGCAATGGCTCGATCGGTAAACCTATTTAACACTATTTCTTTGATTTTTTTGGGTGACAAATTAAAATTAAGATAACGACCAACCACGTATCTTTGGTATACCATTTAGTTTTAAGTTTTTGTTGTTTATTATCTCTTATTATTGTAAGATCTGAAAATTTATTTGATTGTTTTTTGTTTCTATTGTGAATTGTAACTTGGGAGGAAGTTATTAAATGCATTTAATATATGTTAACCAAAGGACAAGATAAGGTTAACGATATTTAAACTTTCCCCCAGACCCAATTAAACAAAAAGAAAAACCAAATAAATTTTCTAGGTTTGGATTTAAACAACAAAAACCCCAAAATAAATGGTTTCTTATTTAAATTTTTAAATTTTAACCCAAAAACAAAAAAAAAATTTTTTTTTTAAATTTTTTCCATTCGACCAAAAAAAACCTGGAAAAAGAAAACAAAAAAAATAAAGCTTATAAAAAAACATAAATAAAAAAACCAAAAATTATTTTATTTTTTTACAAAAATTTTAAAACAACTTTCCAAAAAACGTGGTCTTGCCCCAAAAATTTGGGGTTTTTAAAATTTTTGTAAAAAAAAAAATAATCCATTCCACCCAAAATTTCAAAAGGAAAAAATTTAAAAAGTAAACGGAAAAATTACCCCAAAAAGTTCGCCCTACAAAACACGAATCTCAAATTTTAAAAAACTAAAATACTGTGCAAGAATAAATTACAAAAAACTAAAAGTCAAAAAATGATCTAAAAAAAAGAAAAAAGTTAATTGTATTTAGCAAATCTATTTTAATTTAATCAATATAAATGTTTTAATAAAATTTACCCCTTCACTTATAAACTTTTAAAAGGACCCCCCTTTACCTATCGAAAAAAAGCAAACTCTTCTCTTTTTAGCTAAATTTAAAAAATATCGAAAAAAAATCAAACGGATGTAAACGGGAAAAAATGTACGAATAGGTAATTTTTTTATTTAGTTTTTGAAATAAACTTTTAATGTTAAAAATTAATTCAGTTACATAATCTTTAATATAAAAAATTTTGTTATTTGTTTTATTATGTTTTGATTTTTTTATTTTTTTTTTGGGTTAATAATTTTGCGAATTTCTAATTTTTGTTCTTTCCCGATAAAAAGAAATTTATATATATATATATATATATATATATATATATATATATATATATATATATATATATATATATATATATATATATATATATATATATATATATATATATATATATATATATATATATATATAAAATATATATATATATATATATATATATATATATTCTTATTTTATTACAATTTTTGGTACATGAGAGTTGACAGTTGAAATTTGACAGGTGACAGCTGACATTTTTTCACGCATGCGTAAGACTAGATCTTATCCACGTAAGCTAACTTTTCTAGTCACGTGGTTTTCGACTGTTGACAGTTGCGAGCTAGAGCTCTATTGCTCCGAGCTACACGCTTAGAGCTCTAGGGCTCCGAGCTCCGAGCTCCGAGCCGTAAGGCGCAAGTTTTTGATATATGCCAGTTGACAGACGACAGCTGATATTTTTTTACGCATGCGTAAGACCTTAATATAGATCTCATTCAATTAAACTTTTCTAGTCACGTGCTTTCTGACATGACAGTTGACACCCGACAGTTTTAAGTCACGTGGTTTTGACAGTTGATAGGTGATAGCTGACATTTTTTACGCATGCGCAGTACCTCAAAATACTGCTAGCTCACGTGAACTAAATATGACACGCCCTCTGACGTAGGCCTGTAACGTCGAGATTTCGAGATAAATTATTGATTCGGATACGACTGATGGTAAATGCCAGGGCCGTATTTAGGCGGTGTCGAAATGGGCGCCCGCCTAGGGTGCAGCTACCTGGGGGGCGCAAAATTGGCCATGAAAATGATTTTTAACATGTGTAAAACGCAAATCCTAGTGTCATCATTAAACAGATTAATTACCGTATACAACTATACGGGTAGCACCGACTAAAGTTATAATGTATTTTTCTGGTAGTTTTTGTAATAATCAGTGTATCATCAGTTTTATTTGGATGTGTGATATTCTCTTATTTTTTATAGGTTCAAAAAAATCGATATTAATTTCTTTGCGCAAATTGATTTCTTAATAGGTCTAGAATATTGTGGTAAAGTGATTTTTTTTAGATTCAAAGCCATGGGTAAAAGATTCAGCATGTAGAAGAGGCAGGTGTTCGGAGCGCTGATGAGTTCTGTCGGCTCTGATGAGACCCTTCTATAAAAATGTATGTATGCTTATACAAGTACAGACAGGTTTAAACAAGTTTAGGAAAAAATTGGAGTAGTTATTTACGTTTTCAAATTTTTAGTTTTGGTATCGCAGATTAATAGTAAGTTAGGATTTTTATAGTTATCTGTACTTGAAACTTCAAACGAGTTTTCAAGAAATTATGTTTTTAAACTTTCCTTCATCATATCTCAAGAAGGGGTTGACCGCTCCACTTGAAATTTATAGGGATCGACTTAGCCAGGGTTGGCAAAAAAACACTTTTTTTCGATTTGACCAGGGCAGTGGTCAACATTGGTTTTAGCCGTCCAAAACTGGTTAAAACCACTGGGCAAAACTTTGAATATATTTTTTAAAGCCTAGCAACCATGTACCACTATGATGACCTATATATTAGTATAGGTATAGGCGCGTGTGCCGGTAGTATGTCACTACCGGCACATGCGCACCCGCACAACTTGTGAGCGAACGACGCAATGAGGTGGCACGGAGCAACGCTTTTGATCTTAAACACTGGATCAAAAACAAAAAACGTTTTTATTAGTTTAAGTGATGAAGAACCGTTGTAATATTTTTTTAATAACAGCGAATTAAGTTTAAGGTATATTTTTTTTAATTTTAAAATTATACGGTCCTATACTTGCCTCTTGAAAAGTATAGGTTACGTGTCATGTACCTGTTAATTTTTGCGCTATTGTTTGCGATTTTTGAGTTGCTGTTTTTGTTTTTATGTAAATTAAACATTTAAAGACTGAATTAAATATGTTTAGAAGTACATGCATCATTTAGGTTTTAATCATTTTTAACCACTAAATGGTCAAAACTGATGACCTGTCTGGTTTTAACCTGGTTAAAATCAGCGGTTTTAACCACCCTGCCCAAAAGTTGCCAAACCTGGACTTCGCACATATAGAAGCATGAAATGATTTATCACCCCCAAATTTAAATTTGTCTTTTTTTTTCCTGTTCCGAAGTCTGACAGAAATTTAATTTTTATATTTTTTATAATAGTTCATTTTATGTATTTAAGCTTAAATATTAAAACGCCGCCAATTTTTTAGTTTCAGATAAGCCAATCAGCTGATTTAGTGGAGAGAGGTCCATATTTTCGGGGCAGGTGTCTTCAGGAGACATAACTTTGGTTCTATTAAATATTTTTAGCTAAAAATTATGTGTATACTTTTGAAATACTAATAAATACATAATAAAAACTTCAAAGTTCTATCTCTTTATTGGTTCTCACAAAAAATGCATAAAAATCAGACCGTCAAACCAGAGAACCTAAAATAAAACAGACAGTAAAATTATTTCACATTCTATCTCGGTAAATATAAGAGATAGAGAGTTGTTTAAATTAAGGCAAAGTTGCGTATTTTTATGCACAAAAACTTTTTGAAAAGAAATTTAAGAAACTCCGATTACTTCCGGAGATATCCGGCGAAAAAGGAAAACTTCAATTTTGTTTTTTATTTTTTTACGACTCTATTATGAGTATTTTAAAAAACAAGAGCACTTTCTAATGGCAATTTTTTATGCTCTTCAAAAAAAAATATTTTTCCGATACAACGTTTCGTTTTTTAGATACCAACATCAACTTAATTTTTTTAAATACGGACATGGATTTTTTATTTCATTTTTGAATAGCTTTTGATCTCCAAAAATGATGTATCATAGTTGTAACTAAAATGTTTGCTATAGGAGTTATTTGAAGTTTTTTAAAAATATGAAACAAAGTGTACCTTAACCTTGACAACAGACAACATTTTTCTTAACATTAATGTGACAAATAAGATTCAGTGTCCTTTTAAAAATGTACTTTTCTAACGAAGAAAAACGCGATATGCTAAATAATTACTACTTATGTGGCTTGAATACTAAAAATGAAGCGGAAATGTATTTTTACCAATTTCCCAAACGCCGGCAGCCTTATCCGTCAGTGTTTGCAAGATTAGATGGGCGGTTGAGAGAGGATGGTACATTTCAAAAAAGCGATATAAATATGGAAGTAAAGTTAGTGAACAAGACAGAGAATTGATTTTAAATCAGGTATTCTAAATCTATTTAAAAAATCCAGTATTCTAACACAAAACAAATTGTTTTAGGTTAATAATAGCTCCGTGTCTACTCGACAAATTGCGTTAAATCTGAACGAACCAACATTACACCATGTAAAAGCATGGAGAATATTAAAAAGTAATGGCTACAAGCCTTTTAAACTCCACGTATCACAGCAATTGCTTCCGGGTGATGCGGAAAGGAGATTAAATTATTGTACGTGGTTAAGGGAACAAATCAATACAGATGGTAATTTTCTGAAAAAATAAGCATATTTGGAGCATTGAAAATCTCAGGGAGAACAGAGAAATAAGAAAACAAGTCCGATTTAGTGTTAATGCTTGGGCTGGGATCTATGGTGATAAAGTTATTGGACCATTAGGTTTTGAAGGCAATTTAAATGGTGATAGACATTTATAATTCTTAAATACTAAGTTTCAGGAATATTTAAGTAATATTCCCCTGGACAGACTACGGCGAATTTGGAATTTCTTAAATCAAGAATTACCCCAAAGATGGATTGGAAATGGTGGTTTTATTGTCTGGCCTGCGCGGGGGCCCGACCTCTCACCTTAGATTTTTTTTTGTGGGGCGAGCTAAAAAATTTATTTACAAAACCGAAATAAATAGCTTTGAAGAACTAAATATTCGAATTAGATATGCTTTTCGCACCATAACACGGCGTTCTGTATAAAGAGCAATAAATAAAATACCAAAAAAATCGACAAATGTATTCAAGTCAACGGCAATCTTTTTAAACATCTAAAATATTAGATATTGTTAATTTGTTACAAATTTAATACAAAAAGGTTTGTAATAATAATAAATATAATAATCATAATTTTATTATAAATAAATAAGTTTAAGTTTCATATTTCAAAATCAAAGCCTACTCTTCAATTTTTAAAAAACTTCAAATAACTCCTATAGCAAACATTTTTGTTACAACTGTGATACATCATTAATTTTTGGAGATCGAAAGCTATCCAAAAATGAAATAAAAAATCCAGGTCCGTATTTAAAAAAATTAAGTTGATGTTGGTATCTAAAAAACGAAACGTTGTATCGGAAATATAAGATTATTTTTTTGAAGAGCATAAAGAATTGCCATAAGAAAGTGCTTTTGGTTTTTTAAAATATTCAGTAATAAAGTCGTAAAAAAATTAAAAACAAAATTGAATTTTTCGTTTTTCTTCGGATATCTCCGGAAGTAATAGGAATTCTTAAATTTCTTTTCAAAAAGTTTTTGTGCATAAAAATGCGCAACTTTGCCTTAATTTAAACAACTCTCTATCTCTTATATTTACCGAGATAGCAATGCTGTGAAATAATTTTACTGTCTGTTTTATTTTTAAGGGTTCTCTGGTTTGACGGTCTGATTTTTATGCATTTTTTGTGAGAACCAATAAAGAGATAGAACTTTGAAGTTTTTATTATGTATTTATTAGTATTTCAAGAGTATACACATAATTTTTAGCTAAAAATATTTAATAGAACCAAAGTTATGGCTCTCTGAAGACACCTGCCCCGAAAATATGGACCCTCACTCTCCCCACTAAATCAGCTGATTGGCTTATCTGAAACTAAAAAAATTGGCGGCGTTTTAATATTTAAGCTTAAATACATAAAATGAACTATTATAAAAAATATAAAAATTGAATTTCTGTCAGACTTCGGAACAGGAAAAAAAAGACAAATTTAAATTTGGGGGTGATAAATCATTTCATGCTTCTATATGTGCGAAGTCCAGGTTTGGCAACTTTTGGGCAGGGTGGTTAAAACCGCTGATTTTAACCAGGTTAAAACCGGATAGGTCATCAGTTTTGACCATTTAGTGGTTAAAAATGATCAAAACCTAAATGATGCATGTACTTATAATTCTAAACATATTTAATTCAGTCTTTAAATGTTTAATTTACATAAAAACAAAAACAGCAACTCAAAAATCACAAACAATAGCGCAAAAATTAACAGGTACATGACACGTAACCTATACTTTTCAAGAGGCAAGTATAGGACCGTATAATTTTAGAATAAAAAAAATATACCTCAAACTTAATTCGCTGTTATTAAAAAAAACATTACAAAGGTTCTTCATCACTTAAACTAATATAATCGTTTTTTGTTTTTGATCCACTGTTTAAGATCAAAAGCGTTGCTGCGTGCCACCTTATTGCGTCGTTCGCTCACAAGTTGTGCGGGTGCGAATGTGCCGGTAGTGACATACTACCGGCACACGCGCCTATACCTATACTAATATATAGGTCATCATAGTGGTATATGGTTGCTAGGCTTTAAGAAATATATTCAATGTTTTGACCAGTGGTTTTAACCAGTTTTGGACGGCTAAAACCAATGTTGACCACTGCCCTGGTCAAATCGAAAAAAAGTGTTTTTTTGCCAACCCTGGCTAAGTCGATCCCTATAAATTTCAAGTGGAGCGGTCAACCCTTCTTGAGATATGATGAAGGAAAGTTTAAAAAACATAATTTCTTGAAAAACTTGTTTGAAGTTTCAAGTACAGATATACTATAAAAATCCTAACTTACTATTAATCTGCGATACCAAAACTAAAATAAATTTGAAAACGTAAATAACTACTCCAATTTTTTCCTAAACTTGTTTAAACTTGTCTGTACTTGTATAAGCATACATTTTTATAGAAGGGTCTCAGGTATCAAGCCGACAGAACTCTCAGCGCTCCGAACACCTGCCTCTTCTACATGCTGAATCTTTATACCTAATGGCTTCGAATCTAAAAAAAAATCACTTTACCACAATATTCTAGACCTATTAAGAAATCAATTTGCGCAAAGAAATTAATATCGATTTTTTGAACCTACTAAAAAATAAGAGAATATGACACATCCAAATAAAACTGATGATACATTGATTATTACAAAAACTACCAGAAAAATACATTATAACTTTAGTCGGTGCTACCCGTATAGTTGTATACGGTAATTAATCTGTTTAATGATGACACTACGATTTGCGTTTTACACATGTTAAAAATCATTTTCATGGCCAATTTTGCGCCCCCCAAGTAGCTGCACCCTAGGCGGGCGCCCATTTCGACACCGCCTAAATACGGCCCTGGCATTTACCATCAGTCGTATCCGAATCAATAATTTATCTCGAAATCTCGACGTTACAGGCCTACGTCAGAGGGCGTGTCATATTTAGTTCACGTGAGCTAGCAGTATTTTGAGGTACTGCGCATGCGTAAAAAATGTCAGCTATCACCTATCAACTGTCAAAACCACGTGACTTAAAACTGTCGGGTGTCAACTGTCATATGTCAGAAAGCACGTGACTAGAAAAGTTTAATTGAATGAGATCTATATTAAGGTCTTACGCATGCGTAAAAAAATATCAGCTGTCGTCTGTCAACTGGCATATATCAAAAACTTGCGCCTTACGGCTCGGAGCTCGGAGCTCGGAGCCCTAGAGCTCTAAGCGTGTAGCTCGGAGCAATAGAGCTCTAAGCTCGCAACTGTCAACAGTCGAAAACCACGTGACTAGAAAAGTTAGCTTACGTGGATAAGATCTAGGTCTTACGCATGCGTGAAAAAATGTCAGCTGTCACCTGTCAAATTTCAACTGTCAACTCTCATGTACCAAAAATTGTAATAAAATAGCAATATATTGTATAGACCTGATATAAAATTTATAAAAAACTATTGTACAGGTGATGTTGCTATTAAAATTTCGCTACTTGCAACCGTTGCCAAAAGCTAATGGTTATTAAAAACATAGTTAATTTTTTGGATAGGAAAAAGAGATTTTTGAAACTGATTATTAAGCATGTGCACCAAAGTGTCTAACTTTTGACAATGGTCAAACTTGATTTCTTATGACGTAATAGTTTAAAAGCGCCAACAGATTAGCGACACCCACAATGTGATTAAATTTTTTTTTGCCAAAACTTTATAGTAAAATATCTTGGAAACGAAGGAAAATTTGCAAAAAGAGTATTCTTGATTTTCGATTCAAAATTAAAAAATTAATTTGGGCCTTCATTTTTCGCATCGACTTACCAATCAATCTGTATATATAAATATATATACCATCAGGTATAAATTGCCATTATCAAGTAATAAGAATGACCCAAAAGTCTTATAGTGTTTTCAGGTAATAATCTCTTATTCGCCAACAATAAAATAAATACGACCCTGTCACGGCTAATACTTTTATGACTTTTTGCATATCATTATCCCGTCTTGGATCAGGTCAGTTTCTTAGATCGTGAAAAAAACTATACATGGTAGATGAAGTACCTTTTTATCTGGTTTTAAAAACAAACATGCATTTTGCATCTAACCACCTTATGGCCCACATTTGTGAAGTGGGGTTAACTCGCTGAGTTATCCCGGTTTAACCTTAAAGTAAATTTGAGGCTACTATTTAGAATTTAAAAAAATCATGTGTATTACTGCTGTTAACCCTGTTTTTTTAACTTTGACCCACTACTATGAAAAGAAAATAATTTATTTTATTTTAACCATAAAAAAATTATTTTGTTTTATTTTAACCACATGTAAAAAGATGAGCGAGAAACAGGGAAACACTTTTTATCTCATAATTAAACAATCAACGCATTATATTTTGTTGCCGGTCACCTCCGAAAGATATTTTTTGTAGGTCTATTATTTTTAATTAGTGTTAAATATTATATAGTTTAAATTAAATAAGGCTTTATAAAATTATACTGGTTTATGATAACCAGTATGATTAAAAAATAAATATTACACGTATGAAGATAAGTGGGACACTGATAGTACGACGAACAATGTTTCATGACTGCTGGTTTCCCTGTTGTACCTGTAAGGCTCGGTATAAAAGTGTCGGTAAACTGTGCAAAATAATCCTAAGATTAAACTTAATCTAATATTTTTATCTATTTTTTTTAAATCAAACTTTTAGGTTACAATCTTTAGTTTAAACGCTACCAGAGAAACGATTCAAAAATATCAGCTTTTATAAACGCCTTGTTACGGTAAAACTTAAGATTTCGGAATCGCTACTCCGTAGATTTTTTTAAAGAAACAAAAAAAAATGTGTTTGGACCTCAGTTTAATATTAAGATTTTTTTGCGCAGTTTACCGACACTTTTATAATACCAGCCCTTAAGGTTAAAATAAAACAAATTTTTCTGTTCTTTCCATAATTGTGGTTTAAGGTTACCATCAAAGAAAATCTATACATTATAGTAATTTTAAGTTAACTTTGAGATTAAACAGGAGATTACCGCGAGTTCAGACCTCTTTATAGAAGTGGGGCGTTATACTGATGAAAAACCAAGGAGATCGTTATGCTTTTAAGAGTTGCATTATTTAGTTTAGCAGTTGTTTTTAACACACACTTAAAGACGAAATAAAAAGACCAGATAATTCCCTATGTTTGTTTTTAGTTTTATTGATGATTTCAATGCAGCGATGAGAAACGTATTATTTTTGGAATATCTTTTAAACTCGTTGAATATAGCCAGCTTAACGATCCGTATTCTTATGATGGTATGTAATATTTTATGTCAAATCATTAATTTCTGTCATTATTTTTCTACAAATGTCCCGAAGTTAGCGCACAATATTCCTTGCTGCCTGCGCAGTTTATCGACACTTACTATAATACGGGGCGTAACATAAACAATTTCATGTTTTTTGATGCGTGAAAAATACCTCATAAATCTTCATTAATAAAGGTATACCTAAAAAAATTATTTGCTGCTGCTAAGCTATTTTAAGGGGAGGCTTTTAAATGTAAAAGGTCTTTTTACATTGAACAGCTTCACAACATATTCAAATTTTACATGTTTGGAAATCAGGAATCCATAGTTGCAGGGTTGTTAAATATGCCATGGCTCATATAAAACGGACCAAACCCAATTTTAGGCCAAACTAGTTGATTCTAGGCCAAAGCGGAATTAAAGATAGAATTTTACAATAAATATTTATTGATAAATGTAAAACCACTACAACATGGATTCAGTATTATAATTTTTTTCTAAAATAAAAAATAAATAAAAACAAATGTATTGTTGATTAAATACCAGTGGACAACTACTTAATATGAAAAGATAATAATAACATTATTTTATATGTCAATTTGTCCGTTCACCAATATCAACTATTAGTATCATTTCCTAGGCAAGGCAAAATATTGTCGGCCTGTACCATCGGCATCGGTGTCGTAGTATAGTCCGGCCAATAAAAAATGTACCTTATAAAAAAATTGTCGGTCTATACCATGTGTGTCGTAGAATAGTCCGTCCAATAAAAAATGTAACTTATAGAAAAAACTTTTATTATTATTTCTAAGATAATTTCGTGGTTGTTGAAAGTGCATAAATGCAAACTAATTTGGGTGTATGCGTTTTTAACCGTTCTTTATTATATTTTTAGTCGAATACGCCAAATATGCTTCTATTTAGTGAATTACTATTGGTCCATCAAGTAATGCAGTTGTTTCTACTGTCCTGGCATGCTAATGAGATAGAATTGCAGGTAAACTACATTTGAAATCACAAAATGCGCAAGGTCATCCAAATCTAGCCGGAAAGAGAAAAGTGGCAACACCGCTTGACACTCAAGGGTTGAGGCTATTTTCACAGAAGTTTTTTAAGGGTTTGAACAGGCAAACGGTTATGTTTTAAGGTATTTACGCAGTGATTTTTTTATAGATGTTGATAAAAAAACGTTAAGCTTTGAGTAAATTTGTATTATACTAATACATAGATGTAAGGTTAGTTATGTTCTTTTTTTAAGCAAAAAACCTAAGATCACTGAAGAATATTGCAGCAAAGCAGGTGAAATAATAAATAACACCTTGTAAGATGATTAAAGATATGTTCTACATTGTTCTGGCGGATTCATGTTAGAGGAGAAACTGGTTTATCGTTGAGCTTTCGCTCTATAAGTAGTTGCAGACAAACCCCGCTGTCTGCTAAAGGTGAACTAAATTCATAGGTGCAGATTAAGGTTTTTAAGGACGCCCCCCCGCAAAAAGACTATTACTTAAAAAATATACAATATATAAAATATGGTGTGGTACGCTAATCAGTTCAAATATTCACAAGTATATACAAATTCCTAAGGTCGAACGACGTCGCCAATCTGGATTATTCTAAAGTATAAAAATATTTGACCTTGACAAATTTTTTTTTAATCAAACAAACGTATAAATTTTAATCACAAAAATTAATTTGACTTTAATTTGGTTAAATTTAACAAAGGCAAAAGGAATATATTAAGGATCGATTTTACATCAAATAAGACTAATAGCACTTTAAAATTCAAAATTTGGCAAATACAAATTTTTGCAGATAAATTTGTCAAGTTCTAATTTAATTGGAATAGACTAAAGCTATAGACAAAGATTTAATTGTTCACATTCTTATTAATAAGGCTCATATTCACAATTTATATGAAAGAAAAAATAACAAAATTCGCCTTTTTTGGCGCAAAAATTCACTTAAGTTTGGTAAAATATTTTTTTTATTTCACACAAAAACCCAAATCGCCGACGCACGATCGGCATAAATAAAAAGTTTTTATAATACAAGAAAAAAGTCAAAATTCAACAATAGTTAAATTTTTTCGGACACCCCGTATTACTTATCACTCCTGTGACACTTGGTTTAATTTATTGAAAAATTATCTTATCAAAAGGTTAATTTATACAAATTTACGTTACCACATTATCAAAAATATCGTTTCTAGCTACTCCAATTAAATTATGTCGAAGCTCTGTTTCTCTCTTATAAGACTGTTCAAGAGTGATTATCAAAAATTTTAAATAATACCTTGCCTCCTTCTTACTACTAGGTTAATATTTTACCATTCCTAAAGAATCAACACTTTAAACTGCAACTTTTCACTCCTTTTTTCTCCCAAATCACTTTTCTTGTACACCTTTTTTAACGTCTTACTTTTAAACTTTACGTAAAGTATGTCACGTTACAGGTGACAAGGAGACATTTTTAGAATAGCCCAACCCTTCAGACATCGGGTTTATCCAACCACTCAGACTGTAGTACTGCCTACGTCGACAGAGCGCAGCCCAGCCCCAGCGACTTGACGACCCTTTTCATTTTACTCTTTCTTGCGCCGCAAGGAGCGGATAGCTCAGCCTTAAACGCACTTGTTTCTCGGCCGTCCGGTACGCGACGAAAGTTTTGATTGGATTAAGATCTTGCGTAGCGGCACAAATAGTGCCGACGCGTCTTTACTACGTCATCGGAGGTTCGTGCCACAATACCGTCTGCTTGTCCGGCGTCAGAGATCTACGACTGGCCTTGTTTGTACAGTTATTTTTTTGGATTAGTAGAGCGGTGTTGCCAAGATTTATTTAAAAATTTTACTGGTTAGAATAGATTTTTTATATTTTATAATTATGAGAAATAAATGTTGGCCTGCTTACGGCTATGGTAAAATAGCTTTCATGTTGTCAGACGTGTTTCTGCAACAAATGTATTAAAAAGTCCTTGTTGGTACTTGCCAGAAACTTAATGCAATGGGACCGCTTAGGACCTGGTCCCGGGGTATAAAGACTTATAATCTGGACATTTTCGAATAAGAATGACGAAAAACACAAATACACCTCATTTGGTTAATTCAAAGAATTAGTTACGTTGGCGAAAGAATTTGAAAAATTGACACTTAAGGTTTTTGCGAAGTTAAAAATAGATTGCTTGTTTTCAAACTGTTTAAAAGTTCGTATAGGTTTGGTCAGATCCGAGTAGACTAGCCTAAGTTAACAATCAAGGTTTATTTATTTAATGCGATCTATAACTTATCTTTAATTCACTTTAATAAAATAATTTACACATTATTTTAATATAAATTATAAAAGAGCTTTTGTTGCAGTTAAAATACGTCAAGAACAATTAAATGAGTTATGGAGCAAAAACATTTACCAAACGATTATCTCAAAATTACTTTTACCGATTTTACTTTGTTGTCATTTTTTTTAATAAGAGATAACTGCCATAAAATATTAAATATATTCACTTAAATTATTTAAGAAACTTCCTCTACATTTAAAAAAAAATGACTGATTTCTTTAAATAACTGTCTTTAAATTTATATTATATTTGTTATATTATATTACCTTTTAAATTTCTTATAGGCTAGCACGTTGATTGTTTGACCAAATGCAAGGTTGGTTTGGTAAGCACATGCGTTGAGAGCTACAAAGCTTTTTCGTGAAACGGCCATGGGAGGAGTGGAAAAAGCGTATTTAACCCTAGGGGATCAAGAAGAAATTTACCATTCTTTTAGTAGTGCGGTGAAAGTGTGTTTTAAAGTCCAGAGTGATTTCTAGAGTCCTTCATCTCCCCTTTACAGGGAACGTGGCCGCGTGATGTCTAAGATTACATAATCTGGGGGTAGTGTAAGGCTCTGATAGAAACCGGTTTTTTTGTCTTGGGACAGTCCACGAAGGCTGAAGCCTACGTACTAACGGACCGTGGGTGTCCGGGTTATACCTATTTCGTCGTGATTCATGTCATAAAACCTGCTGCAATGACTCTGTATACAAGTGCAAAAAGGTAGAGTTATGGTGCTGATTACGTAATCGGGTACCAGACGCCTTTTATTAGACAATCCGTCTAAATTTTTTATACGAATAAAGCCTAGTTATTCACACCGGTAACCAGGCCGGGTGGTGCTGGATGCTCCATGAGTAGTGCCTCTGGGTAAATGCATAATAGCGAAGCTCACAAACCCACTGGAGGGTTTAGCTAACATACCTAACTATAACCCCCAAAATTCCACACTTATCTTTGTGTTTTTTTTGTATTTTATGCTTGTCATATGGTTTTTTTGCTTTGCTACGTTACTATCCATATTTTATTTAATTTTGTGATTGTCCAAACTTTATTTCTGTGTATTTGTGTTTGTGTTTTTTTAAGTGGAGTGTCCTACTGAGTTGTTTTTAAAATAAGGACAAAGAGATTTGTTGCCTCCAACAAAACGACTAAAGAAAGTTAGTGCGCTAGCCAGAAAGAAATACTGATTCATATTTTTTTATTGTCATTACGTTTTGTACTTTAAACATATGTGTTGATCCATTTTTCACGCAAGTGACACAAGGCTTATTAATTTGTATGTGACATTAGGTATGCTTCCCTACTGCGTTTTAATTTGTGCCCAGTCTGGGCGATACGTGAAAAAATCACTGTCAAAACAACTGTATTTGAAAATATCCATCGTCGTACCGACAGTCTATATAGTAAAAAAATTAAGTTAATTTTATTTATTAAAATTTTTATGCCAACAAACAAGGTAAAGCCAGAGCTAAGTTTTAAATTAAACTGGTTTTTACTTAATATGAATATTTACCATAGTAAACCATACCTAAAATACTGAGTATTTTCCATACACTTTGAGTAGAATGTTTTATTTTTTGTTCATATATTTTTAAGGAAAAAATATCTTCTTTATTACAATATACATATTTTAGTATCCAAACTGCACTTGGATGTTATTTGATTAAATAGATCTTTCCAGCGGGAACAACCATTTTGTGGATATTACGGGCAAATTTAAAATTTAAACGGTTGGGGATCATTACTCATAAAAACGAAAAATAGTCTTTACTTTTATAAAGAAAAAAAAGTCTTAGAAAAAACATTTAAACTGTAATCTGCAATTTTACTATAAATTTTTAGGCTTTTCACAGATGTCAGTCTATTGAATCCGTTTATAACCTTACCATGACCAGAGTATAGTGTGCTCTATTAGAATATGGATATCGGTACCTATTATTACTTGTTTAGTAGTTGTCAATGCATGTCATAAACTGTAACAAATCTATCTTAATTTTTTTAAATTTTATATTAAAATTTTAACAATTTTAATCTTAATTTCTATTTAATTTTCAGTTAGGTTTATCTTGAAAACGGTGGTAGACTTACCACCGAAACGCAGATTTTATGTTTTTTGGGATTTCTTTGGGGATTTGTTTTGCTTCAGGCGACCTGCAAGTTCACTAACAGTAAGTCTTTTTACCCCGGTTCTAGGACTGAAGCGGTCCTATTGCATAAAGTTTTCTGGCGATACCCAACAAGGGCTTTTTAAAAGAATTATCCCTATATTGCTAATTTAACCCAATCACATCAATCGTTTTTTAAACTATGTCTAATAACGAACACAACACAAAAAGTTTTACTGTACAAAAAATAAATAGCCAAGACATCAAACTGTCTCATAGCCAAAGATTTTTTTACAGTGGCATAAAAAAGTCCTCATTTTTTTTGGTAGTTTACCAAAAACATCTTAAATCTTCTATAAAAATGCTTTCTCTTCTTTGCCAAAAAATTTGGTACCAAATCTATTTTTGATCCTTCTTACGACCTTATTCTTGCCAATAGAAGAATTTATTTTCTTTAAAAATTTCAAACATTACAAGTAAGGGTTTTTTAGCGTCGATAAAATTATTCCATTGTCATCCTTATTTTTGAAAAAAGATGATATCAACATGAAAGTAATGTATTTTTAAATTACTTACCTACAACGAAACCTGGGCTCATCATTTTACGCCATAATCAAGAAGATCACGTTTGGAGTGGCGCTACTCAATCTTCTCAAAACCAAAAAAAAGCAAAAGTTGTGTCTTCAGCCGGTAAAGAAATGGCCACAGTCTTTTGAGACAGCGGAACTATTCTCTTTACCAAGTTTATCAGTCCAATTTGCTCATTTAAAAAATTAAACCAGCATTTCGTTAGAAAAAAAAACCCTTTAGTCAAGGTTATCAGAAGTAGACATCGCGGGTTACCAGGACAAAATAGTTCCTTTTTGGCACTTCGTTGTGTTAGGGGTAGTAAAAGAAGTAAATTTTTATCCCTTAATTTGTGTTAAAAGAAGTTAACACACAGTTCTGTATTTCAAACGGAAATATATGCTTTACTGCACTGTGCAAAAGAAAATAACTGGAGGGTTTATAAAAATAAGCGGATCTGCATAATAACAGACAGCCAAGCGTCACTGGGGGCACTAGTAAACCCCAAGGTAACGTCCAAGCTGACATGGGAATGCCAAAAAGAACTGGAAGTCTTGGGAGTAACTCTCTTGTGGGTACCAGGACATTCGGGAATAGAAGGCAACGAAAAAGCGGATGAGCTAGCGAGACAAGGATCATCCACACCATACTTTGGACCAGAACCTGCCCTTGAAGTCACCAAAACCACAGCACGACGGCAAACCAGAGAATGGATCCGAAACAAACACGAGAAATACTGGGGAAACCTCAGTAGAATTAGACATGAAAAAAGCTTCATAAGGGGCCCATCCAAAAAAAGAAGGAAGAACTACTCAGACAAAGTAGGAAAAGACTTGCATAACGGTAGGGTTGCTAACAGGGCACGCCTAAGAGGACACCTACACAAGATAGGCTCATACATTGGGACCCAAGTTGCAGAATGTGCGACGAGGGGAAAGAAACAGCCTACCATATCCTGTGCGAATGAATCACAAAAGACAGGTATTATTTGGGCAGCCGAAAATGACATCACAGGAATATATCAACCAACCAGTCTCAGGGTTATACAGACTTGTGGAAGGAATGAGTCTAATGGGAGGATTGGTATAAAGGATAATGGGAGATTAGGCACAAAAAGCCGAAGAGGCTGCGCTGCCTCCGGTAGTGAATCAAGACGGCTCCCAGGGAAGAAGAAAAAGAAGAAGATGGGGAAGCATTTCTCAGTGTTCCAACAGATATAGCAAGGCTAACAACAAATACATGGGATCGGAGTATAATTCAAATGAAGCATCTTCCTATCTCATGTATTTTAATGTTAACAATTTGTATGGAGCTGCAATAAGCTTTCCTCTTTCACTGGACACTTTTAATGGGTACTTGGTGATGCAATTTACAATGGAACAGATATATTTAATAAACCCATTGACAGTGACTATAAATACATTTTTTAGGTCGATTTTCATTACCCCAATTTGATCTACACGAAGATAAGCCACTTTGTCATGAGCATTTTGCACCACCTACTTTAATATCAAATATTCCGAAACTATTAAACACCTTATATGACAAGAAAAAATACATTATTCACTATCTTAATGTACAGAAAGCATTGAAATTAGGTATTCAAATAACAAAGTTTTACAGATGTTTAAAATTTAGACAATCACGATGGTTAAAGAAATATATCGATTTAAATACGGAACTGAGAAAAATGGTATTATGAAATTAAAAAATATATATATATATATATATATATATATAATATATATATATATATATATATATATATATATATATATATATATATATATATATATATATATATATATATATATATATATATATATATATATATATATATACAGTTTCATGTCAAAACGAACCACCTAAATATCTTTAAAAAACACTCACCAAAAAACAAAGAAACACGTCGATTTAGATATACAGGGAAGTTTAATTTCGTATTTGATAAAATTTTATCGGTCACCTCCTAACCTCCAGTTAACCTCACTTTGATATGTCAAATGGCAACCCCCATAGTGTGACACATCATTGTAAGCGGCATGAAATTTGCTATCCAACAGTACTAAGAAACTTTAAATCGATGGACGTAGAAGCGACTTAGAAGTAAAAATGTGTGTTAATTAGTTTATCGTGTTCAAATAATTTATTTTATCAAATGCTCAAAATGTGCGCCGTTATTGGCGAGACAAGCTTGTTTTGAAATTCCTCGCAGACAATTTTAGTGTGCATTCATTCCAATTATTATTTTTTGTGTTACCTGCTACAGCAAAACACTGCAATAGCACAAGTTTTTAAGACGTTTAGGAACCAGTTAAATATTACTGTTAGGATTGTCATTTTGACATCGTTAGTTTAAAAGTAAGAATCTTGATTTTAAAATGGTGTATACTCTAGCAAAGAGAATAGAAATAATTTTCCTATATGGGGCTGAAGATCGATGCGCGCGTAGAACCGCCAGAGTATTCAATGAGAGGCATCAAAATAAAAACGTGGGGCATAAATATGTAATGGAATTGGTGCGTAAGTTTGAAGAAACTGGATATGTATGCAACAAGAAAAGTACTAATGAAAGGGTTTTAGACGAAGCACGCCAGGTTGAGGTACTAGGACAGTTCGCAATAGATCCGACGTTGTCTATTCCAAAAGTTTCTAAGCTGACCAATATTTCTACGGGTTTCGTGCACAAAATTTTGAAAAAGAATAAGTTTTTTCCATACAAAAATTCTTCATGAACTCAACGATGACGATTATGATAGAAGAATAGAATTTTGCGAATCAATGTGCCAGCGAATTGATTCGCGACGAATTTTTGATCAAATGAGGGTTTATTTGATCAAAAATATCTGCTTTTCTGACGAATCAACTTTCTTCTTAAATGGAATTCTTAATAGACATAACTGCAGATATTGGGATAATGAAAATCCGCACATATTTCAGGAAGGACATACTCAATTTCCAGAGAAGATCAACGTTTGGGCAGGTATTTATGGAAACGAAATTATCGGGCCATTCTTTCTGGAAGAAAATTTAACTGGGCAACTGTATCTGAAACTTTTGGAAAATGCGATATACCCTTCTATCGTCCAATCTTTGGAAAATCAGGTGGATGAAAATGGTGCTATGGAACTCAATGAAAATAATTTGCATTTCCAGCAAGATGGAACCACTCCCCACTATGCTTTAGCAGTTCGAGAGTGGCTCAATGAACAGTTTCCAGGCACATGGATAGGCAGACGAGGTGCCATCCAATGGCCAGCACGGTCTCCAGACTAAACTCCTCTAGACTTTTTCCTCTGGGGTTATTTAAAAAGTAAAGTGTACAAAACGCCACCTACAAATATTCAAGAACTTAAATGTAGAATTACACTAGAATGCAGAGGTATTACCAGACAAACTTTCGCCAACGTTCGCGAAGAATTTCAAAACAGACTTTATTATTGTCTCACCAATAACGGCGCACATTTTGAGCATTTGATAAAATAAATTATTTGAACACGATAAACTAATTAACACACATTTTTACTTCTAAGTCGCTTCTATGTCCATCGATTTAAAGTTTCTTAGTACTGTTGGATAGCAAATTTCATGCCGCTTACAATGATGTGTCACACTATGGGGTTGCCATTTGACATATCAAAGTGAGGTTAACTGGAGGTTAGGAGGTGACCGATATTTTATCAAATACGAACTTCCCCCTGTATATCTAAATCGACGTGTTTCTTTGTTTTTTTTGGTGAGTGTTTTTTTAAAGATATTTAGGGTGGTTCGTTTTGAAATGAAAGCACTGTATATATATTATATATATATATATATATATAATATATATATATATATATATATATATATATATATATATATATATATATATATATATATATATATATATATATATATATATATATATATATATATATATATATATATACACAGATATACAGACGAGTCAGTCTGCGACGCATCGTAAGGGGAAGCACTATCTTTTAAAAGATGGTCTAATCATGGGCGTGCTATTATGTTAAATAATGTGATAAAAATAGTACCTAAATTCTTTAATAGTTCAATTTTATGTTTTAAGTAGGTAACTATTTATATGAAAGTTGCCAAAATTACTTTTTACAATATGCCATTTTTCATTTCAGCATGGAGAAAATAGCTTCATGATTAATTGATTAATAATGATTTTTCAGCTTAGGTCCTATTAATATCAAAGAGACATGAATTATAGTTTTGCAACAAAATAAAAAAAAATACCAAAAATCATTACTTACTTTATTCATCATCTTCAACCTCTTCACTTTCACTATTACTATCCGTATCACTGTCATCGGTATCAGTCCCAACCTGTATTATAATGGGTTCAATGTCCTCCATCATATAATCACTTTCCCAAAACCTATTTTCTATGTCGATGACATGTCGGCAAAACTTTTCCCAATCGACTGCTGTCACTGAGGCAATTGCTTCATCCAAAAGCTCCCTTAATTTAGAGATGCTAAAGTCCCCTGATGTATTGCGATCTCTAATGAATTGCTTAATTTGAGCCCAAGCCATCTCAATAGGGTTTAATTCACACATATAAGGGGGTGTTCTTAAAGGAGTGTGACCGTATTGCCTGATAATGTTGTCCACCACATAATTTTTTTCATTACTGGGAGGTTTCTGACCCTGGATAAGTTCAAACAATTCAAACTTCCTAGATGCCGAATCATGATTTATCCCTACAAATAGTAGTACCTACTATATCGTCGGCTGAATGCAACAACTGGGTAACTTTGTTTTGGTCATTTTGAGAAAATCAACAAAATATTATTAGTGATACATTGCAACTTGTCTAAGAAAAACACATTTTAAAAAAATAACTTAATTTTTGATCTACGGGCTCTAACTTTATATAAAAAATAATTATCTTTTGAAAAAATGTAGATAACTCAAAATCACCAAATTTTGAGTTACCCAGTTGTTGCATTCAGCCGAAGATATATACTTGTATAAGGCTAGTAATAAGGACGGTAACCGAAATTATAATCTACCTTTCTTAGAAAGCCAAGCAACCATATCATTTTTTAAAGAAGATTTAGTGGGAACTCTATCTTCCTGGACAGAATGATAGGGTGCATTATCTAGGACGAGTGCGCTGTTTTCGGGAATATTGGGAAGTAATTTTTCAGTGAGCCACTTGGTGAAATTTTCCCTATTCATCTGTCCATGGTAGTCACCGGAGCATTGGCCAGCTTTAAAAACTAACTGAGCATTTTTCACGAAACCGTTTTTTGATCCAGCATGGACTATGATAAATCTGCCTAAAACAATATTTTTGTCACAATTTGCAAACTAGTCGAATGGCAATTCCTTCTAAAATATTTTATGTCGGTGGGAATAGAACAAACTTTGAATAAATAATGGACTTATAGAATATGTATTTCTACTTACCAGTAGAACTAATGTTTTTTATTACACCAAAAACATCTGCACTTTGCCAGCAATTTTTTACCGTTAAGTCGTTGTCCACCCAGGTTTCGTCAATGTAAATTATATGTCGACCTTCTTCCCTATATTTTTTCATGGCATGAATATATTTGCATCGCCAGTGCAATATATTAGGCCTTTCCCCTAATATTTTACGCTTATTTTGACATTTTCGCCAATAAAATCCATTTGTTTTTAACATGCACCTCAAAGTTTCACGGGAAAATGGAAAGTTGATGTCGCTTCTTAGCTTTTGCAACATTTTTTTTAAGGATGGAACCACTTTTAGTTCCAAATAAAACTTTTCTATGGTTCTGCTAACAATGCCAAATTCGAAATCTTCGATTTTTTCGACCGCAGAAAGACGGGCCCTTTTTTTTGCCAGGAGATGACAGCAACTGATCGGTTGTTTTTTTTCCGTTCAAGATCTTCTTTGTGAATTTTTTTCACAGCACCCACGCTTACTCCCGTATACATTGCAATCCTTTCTAGCATTTGCTTTAGTGGCAATTTTAATGCATTGTTTTGTGATTCCTCTTGACATACCCTATAAACATTGGAAATCACTTCACGGGTTTGACTATGAAGGGTTTTACCTCGTGTATATTCATTCATTGTTAATATCAGTATTGTCACTTATAAAGTTCAAAGTTTTAAAATAACACCCTAAAACACGACACAACGAACACTTATTTATAAATCACAATAACTCTTGCCCCTGGTATCACTACGCAACTGACTTTTACATCAAACATCGCGCAACAATGAGCAAGCGGTTATTATTTTATTCTTGTTAGCGTCACCGGACGCATCTCAACCTATCAAAAGAGCGCTAGCCACCTGCGTATTTCGACAACAGCAGTTGTTGCCTTATTTTTCGGTTAGAAGTACTTTAATAAAAAAATGTTTTGTTTTACATTTAAATTTCAAAATAAATAGGTTAAAAAGAACGTTTTAATATTACTGAAATTATAATAAAATATATAGTTTCTTATATGCAACAAATATGTAACTATTACTATTTATTGTAAATGAGTAAATTTAATTTTAGGGTTTACTTGGTAGATTATTAAATTAAAATTTTATGTATTTGACAACATTTTTATACCACAAAAATATTTTGCTCGCATTCTTTTTGTAGCTACAGATAAACTTGTCGTACTTTATATATATATGTATATATATATATATATATATATATATATATATATATATATATATATATATATATATATATATATATATATATATATATATATATATATATATATATATATATATATATATATATATATATATATATATATATATATATATATATATATATATATATATATATATATATATATATATATATATATATATATATATATATATATATATATATATATATATATATATATATATATATATATATATAATAGCATTCGAGAAGTTATTGATAAATTTGATACATCGGACTATCCAGAAAATAATGTATTTAACATTCCATTGCTCCACCAAAAAGTGATTGAGCTAATGAAAGATGAAAATTTTGGAGACATAATGACTGAATTTATTGGAATACGCTTAAAAATGGATTTATTTAAGTTATACAAAAATGTTGATGACATTGCTCACAAAGTTAAGGAATTACAACGGTTGGGTTTTAGAAAGAGAATTGTGGAAAACATCATTGCGAATTTCGGAATGACAAAAAAAGCTAAAGGAATCCAAGCACCAGCGGTAAAACTTATTCCATTTGATGATTATTATAACTGTCTTTTTAATAACACCCTTTTGGACATTTCTCAAAATTCCATACGTTCAATAAAACACAATGTGTACTGCTCACTATCGCATAGTAAATGTTATCGAGAAATGGATCAGCAATTAAAAAAATACATTAAAAAAGGTTATCATTAATATTTTCAAACACTACAATTATTTTATTAAATAAAAGCTAATCCATTCCAATCCACTACAAACAATCCAATTATCCATTGTATTTCAAGAGATTTTGCATTAGCAGCCGGTTCCGCAAAAATCTTATGTCCTATTCCAACGGGCGCATAGTTAGAAAACATACCCAAAGAGTTGTATACCATCTTATAACCAAAGAAAAGTATTATCACAAGCCAACGAAATCGTCCTTTCTTGAAGTTTCTAATGCATTAGAAAAACAACTATCGGAAGACCGGCCACCAGTTGTATTCCTACCAAGAATTGGAGCTGGCCTGGACAGATTAGATTGGATATGGATCAAGACTTGCCTCATAGAACTAGCAAATAAATTGACAATTTATTTTATTGTTCCTATTTTAACTGCTGCTCCTGTAAATATAGTATGTCCGCGAATGCGGTTAACAAGATGACAAATGGACCAAAAATTTAAAGATACGAAAAAAAGTAATTCAAAAATTTTTTTATCAAGAATCACTTTTTTTCGTATCTTTCAATTTTTGGTTGATTTGTCCTCTTGTTAACCGCATTCACGGACATACAAAAATGTTTATTTTTTTAATTATTCCTAAATTCAAATTTTTGTTTAGTAAGTTAGGAATCAGATTAAGAAGTAAATTTGGAGCAAGTTTTTTATTTATTATTTCACGTTAAAAGGCCAAAAATGACTGTTTCCTCTTGTTCGATTTTATGTTTTTGCATTTTTGAGACGCCCTGTATGATAAAAATCAATTTTCTCATTGTGGTTCATATTTTTTCGACAAGCAGAATTTTTTATCAAGAATTACTTTTTTTCGTATCTTTCAATTTTCCTCTTGTTAACCGCATCCGCGGACAAACTGTATATGTATAAGTAAATTAAATTGTGTATTTGATTTTTAGTATAGTCAATGATCAATATACAACTAGATGTATCACCGGCCAGATTTGTGTGTCTTCCTTTGTAATATGACGCAGACGCCTTGCTGCCATATTTCAGTCCATAAGTCTTTAAGTGCTCTAAAATATTTGAAACTTTTTCCATTATATTACATATAACTGCACTCCGCATTTTTCTAAATTATTTAGATTTTAAAATTGCACATTTAAAATTATTTTTAAATCTGCATTTGCCACAGTATTTTCCGCACTCCTTATAGTCATTTTGTAAAATCTGTTAAACACGTTGAAAAACCGATTGTTTTGGCATCATAGGGTCACCCAGGAGGTGCTGCCCCCATAAATAAATAAAGTATTTGCCAATTTAAAACGATCGATATCTTTAAAGCGACAACTGTGGCGACAATAATAAACCCTTACAACTCGGTAGGCCACGATTTTACAAAAGTTTGTCTCTCGGCCTAGCCACTTAAAAATCCGATTTCTGGATTGTCCCGAGTCACTGGGGCAAGGGCCCCAGCTTCTCAGTCACTTCTTAAACCCCACTCCGCTAAGCCAGATTCCAGGCTAAGCCAAAAACTTCAAAACCCCAAACAACCGTGATAGCCAACATGGCAAACACGTAGTGAGATTGTCAGCCAAAGAGACGAGGGGTGGTTGGCAAAACTATTGAATTTAAGAGGCCTGTAAGCCCTACGGGATCCTTCCAGGTGGGACCCTTACTACTACAAAAGTGTGTAAATAATATACAGTGGCGGCGTAAAAATAAATACGTTTTGTTTAATAATTTAAAATAAACGACTTTATTGTGTTATAGACTATAGATTATTATGTCGAAAACATCAATTTAAACATAGGTAAATTAGTTGTCAGAAATAGCGCTTGGTAATTTTAATGTTAATTAATGGAAAAAAGTCATAGGGTCATTATATATATTTTACTCACACATTCATTTATTCATACACCGATTAATCACAAAAACTACTTGACCTATAAAGATAAAATTTGCAACAAAGGTTGACTATGAGCAAAAGACGTTGGCTAGGAATTTTAGGAAATTCACCCCTTAAAGCGGTAGAATGGGGGATGGGTGAAAGTTTGTATTAAACTTCGTCATTTCTGGACTTAGAAGTATGAAAATTGTTATTTAGGTTTTTAATTATGATTAGAAATGATCTGTTTTAATATTTTTTTAAATTACATCTGATGGGGAGGTAAATGGGGATGAAAGTAATATGTACAGAAAAATAAGCATTTTTGAACCTGTAAATATGCGAGTTGGTAATTAGACTTCTAAATACCCAGAAAAATAAAAGACTAGCTAAGAAAGGATTTTGGGAAACTTCCCTCCCCCTAAAAAGGTAAAATGGAGGGGGGGATAAAAGTTTGTGTGGAACTTCGTCATTTTTGGATTCAGAAGTATGAAAACTATTATGTAGGGTATTAATTACGATTAAAAATTATCTGTTATATGGTTTTTAAAATTACATACCTTAGGAGTTTAAAATGGGGACGAGAGTTGTTAATATAGGGGTTGTTAATTAAGCTTCTAAAGTTTGTTATTTCTGGACTTAGAAGTATAAAAATTGGTATGTAGGCTATTATTACGATTAAAAATGATCTGTCTTAAAACTTATAAAATAACATCCCTTTAAAGTAGGCGTTTAAAGTCGTAAATAAATATGTTTTGATAAGGCTTTTACCCAAAAAATAGTAAAATGGTAGTATTTTTTGAACTTTATCCCTTGAGGGTTTAAAAAGAGGGGAAAAAGTTTTATAAGAAATAAGAACGTACTTAAATACCATTTATAATATAAAGATGATAACAAATGATATACGATTAAATAATAATGTTCAATCGCAAGACGCGCGCTACACCGCAAAGTGTGTGATGAAAGACGGAGTGTAAAAAGGGCCAGATACCTGAGGGCAGTCGACGTTGAGTCACGAATTAAATGTATTTTTCCACAAGAACGGATATAAATTTCAAGAATTAATTGGTAAAAACCAAATTCAAAAAGGTATATAAATACACGTAAAGGAGATAAAAAAAATGGCCATGGATCTTTGTAATATCGTTTATATTTAAATAATAAATGGTCAGGCGCATGTCTGCATACTTTAAGATTTCGTAATAAAAATGTCAGGTCTTGTGAATACGTGAGTTCAGCCCTTTGTGACGAAGATACCATATTTTTATGCAAACTATTATTCCCATTTTAACCCTTCACCCTCCCCCAAATGTTGTTATTCCAAAAATATTAAAACAGATTATTTTAATCGTAATAGCCTACCTACCAATATTTAGACTTCCCAAGTCCAGAAATGGCGGAGTCCGATACGAACTCTCACCTCCTATGCTTTTTTGGGGAGGAGCGTTTGAAAAATCTTTTCCTAGCTAACGTCTTTTATTTTGCGGGGGAATTAAAAATCTAGTTACCAACTTCCGTTATTACAACTTTATAATTGACAATTTTTCTATTCAAACTATTATCCCCTTTTTAACAACCAAAGGGATTTAATTTTAAAGATGTTAAAACAAATAATTTTTAATCGTAATTAAGAGCCCTTATACCAATTTTTATACTTTTAAGTCCATAAATGACATAGTTCGATGCAAACTTTCACTCCTTATTTTACCCCTTTAGAGGGGAAGTTTCCTAACATCCTTTCTTAGCTAACGTCTACCATTTTGTGGCTTATCAGAAGCCTAAATACCAACTTCCATATTTGCTGCATTGAAAATGACAATTTTACGATACAAAGTTTCATCGCCATTTTAACTCCTTGTATATAGATATAAAAATATATATATATATATATATATATATATATATATAATATATATATATATATATATATATATATATATATATATATATATATATATATATATATATATATATATATATATATATATATATATTATATATATATATATATATATATATATATATATATTATATGTATAATAATAATATAGTTATTATATTTAAATTAATATAATATTTAAAATTTTAAAATATATATATATATATATATATATATATATATATATATATATATATATATATATATATATATATATATATATATATATATATATATATATATATATATATATATATATATATATATATATATATATATATATATATATAATAATATATTTATTGTATAATAATAGCAATAGTTTACTGTATTATTTAAAATGTCTAATATAATAGTTTTTTTAACACACCCCTTTTACAAGAATAAATAAATATCATATTAGTATATTATTTATGTTGTGCCGACAACGTCTTTCTCTACCGCAAAGCAAGGCTGCCTCTGGCGGGTATATGCTTGAAGGGTATTGCCAAAAATGTACTGCACTGGCACTTTAATGAAACGTCCCTGTTAAATATGTCAGCACCATCTTACGGTTATTTTTAGTACTAAGCGGCAAACGTAATCTCTGTTCAAAGTAAGTAGATTCCTAAGCTTCGGAATAGCGGTTTTAGCGCTTGCAGCGTCCATGTGTCTAAGTACGAAATTCTACACCAACGCCGTCTGGTATCGATACTTCGAACCCAGGACGTTAAGGAGTTATATGGGGTTTTACCGGGGTAATTAATCTAGGAGTATATATATTTTTGGTATAGTATAATACGTCGTTGTCCACGAAACGACTATTATGTTTCTTAACGATTCAAAATTAATTAAAAAATATACTACCGAAGAATTAAAATGCTTTACCCTACATTTGTTTCTTAACTATGTAAAACCAATAGAACTGCTACATATTTGGGGAAAGCTTCCATTCAAATACAGATCAACCACTAAACTGCAATTTAATCTACCATGCTTTGTACACTACAATCGACCACATATGCATACACATATTGATGGTCCTCCACCTTCCCAAAGTAAATGTAGACTATGTATAAAATATTGTAATACATAAAATTTAGTACTAACAAATGTTTTACTTATTTTATTTTCTTCTCAACAACCACAGCAACAACAACGACAATATTATAACAAAAATATTTAATTCCATCTTAATAGTTCACAAAAGAAAAAAATTAAAAACTTAAAATTAACTAAAACAGAGAGGCCTTACTGCGCCTGCGTCAAAATAAAGCCTTCTGGTCAACAGCCTCTGGTCTGTTACTTCATTAACCACTCACTTCTTTTAACCCAAATTAAGAGATGAAAATTTACTTCTTCTACTACCCTTAACACGCCGAAGAGATGATGCCATCCGGAGTGCCAAAAAGGCACTATTTTGTCCTGATAAGCCGCGATGTCTACTACTGTTATCATTCTGCTGTCCGATAATGACCAATAGACTACAAATGTCATTGAAAATAGGCATAGTGAGATTATTCCAAACCCATCTTGTCTGGATTAATCACTATGCGATTTCCATCCCTTTGAACCGAAAAAAAAGCATAGGGCGGCTCAAAATTTCAAGACGATAATGATGCAACCGAGTTTTTGCATGAGTGGCTTGGCACACAACTAAAACATTTTATAAAAGTGGTAAAACTATTACAACAAAGCAAACGTACATACACCTAAAGGGTGAATACATGGAGAAATAATGTAAAAATCGTATACTTATTGCAGTACAATAAAAAGTTGAACTAAAATTCCGATTTATATTTGAAACTTTCTCGGATATTTCTGTTAGGTAGATTATCGTGTTAAGTTTATGAATGGGAACTATAAAAAAAAGTAATTGACAAAACCTTCCTAACATATATTTTATTTTTTGTTTATTAGAGCACATCTTTGGCCGATGCACTGTTTCAAAGTAAATGGTATGAGCAGTCAGAAAAAGTGAAAAAAATTATTTTAATTATAATGATGCGATCGTACAAACCGCTACAGCTATTTATTGGACCTTTTTATCCCATGTCAATTCGTACTGCTCTTGGCGTAAGTATGACTACTTATTTTTAGCCGTATTCACCGAAAGCCGCTTTTACAATATGGTGTTAGGTACAAAACAAGATTTGTTTTGTACAGGGTGGTCAAAACAGTTTGGAGCAAATGCGATTTTTTCTTATTATTGAGATATTTAAAACCGGTTTTGGTAATAAGTTATGCATATCAAATAACCTAAAAAAACATTTAAAATTTGATTTTTAAGATATTCTGTGTTTATAAATTATTATTCTTTTGCTTTAGGAATCATTTTATTATACTATATATATATATATATATATATATATATATATATATATATATATATATATATATATATATATATATATATATATATATATATATATATATATATATATTAATAATATAAAAAATATTTATTATTAATTAAAACATTTATTTATATTTTAAAAAAAAATGTTTTTATTATCCAGGTATTACTTAATACTTAAATTGTAAATTGTATATGTAAATCTTTTAATTATAAAATATGTGTATATGAACAGTGCTTATAAAAATTTAAAAGTTAGATGGTTTTTCTTTTTAAGATTATATTTATTTATTTCATTATTTACAAGGTGTGTTCAGAAAATAACGAAAATTTTTTTTTGAAAAAAATATTTATTTATTTGTCTACATTAATGTTGTCGCCTTAAAAATCGTCCTCATTAAATAATATGCATATGTGCCACCACTTCTTCCAATCCTCGAAACACTTCTTAAACTTGATCTTTGGGACAGCGTTTAGCTCTTTCAGCGAAGCGCTTTTAATGTCATCTATGCTTGTAAAACGACGGCCCCTTAAGGTTTTCTTTATTTTTGGAAAAGAGGAAAACGTCATACGGGGCCATGTCTGGCGAATATGGAGGCTGGGACATCGTTACAGTATAGCTTTTGGCCAAAAATTTACGAACAAGCAATAAAGTGTGAGTAGGTGCATTATCGTGATACAAAAGCCATGAATTGTTTTTCCATAAATCCGGGCGTTTTTTCGAATTGCTTCACGTTGTTGAACTTGTAGGTATTACTCCTTATTGACCGTGGCAAAAATTTATGATGCACTATGCCGTTAAAAACAAAAAACACAGTGAGCATAACCTTTACGTTGTCGAGCATTTTCGCTCTTGACAAGCCAGAATGCCTCCACTGGGACAATTGAGCCTTAGTTTTAACGTTATATCCGTAAACCTGTTATAGCGCGTGGCAGTAATTATACATCGTCGTTGACTTCATTTAAAGACTCTTGAGTAACTTTCATTCTCCGCTGTTCAAAATTCAACAATTTTGGAACAAATTTTGCTGCCACTCGTTTCATACGCAAAACATTTGAAAAAATTCATGGCATAAGCCAATCGATATGCCGACATCATACCTTTGCATCGACTTCTCTGATTATGATACGGCAATCACTCATAACCATTTTTTTCACTTCATCCACATTTTCATCGGTTGTAGATGTACTTGGGCGTCCGGTGCGTTCGTCATCTTCAACGTCTTCACGGCCATCTTGGAAACGCTTATACTCGTAAGCTGTTGTTTTACTCATAGTAGACTCAACATAGGCCTTTGTTAACATTCCACATGCTTTGTTACACTTTATTTATTTTTTTGCGCAAAATTTGATACACATTTTTTGATCCATTTCTTTTAACAAACGAAAGTCTCCGAGCTCATAAAAACACATCTAACCTTAGCGGCTGTCATAGAAAAAGTATACAATGAATACAGCTAAAAAATTTATCGAAATGCAGAGACATATATACCAAAATAATAAAAAAAAAGTGACAATCGGACTCTTTAAACCCGGGAAATTTACAAATGTCCGCTATTTTCTGAACACACCTCGTATACACGAACCATCATAATAATACGCACTTTTTTTCGTATTCATTCTAATCTACCCTTCTAATATTTATTTCGTAATAAGAACAGCGACATAGACAGTATTAATATAGTTTTTATTTTCTATTTTAGACTATGAAGGCTTCTTACTCTTTTGTCACATTGATATTTACTTTAGCGGAGAATAAGTAGAACATGATCCTGAACATATTATTGTCATCTGTATGACAATATTTAAGTCAACAAATCGTATTTAAGGATTAGTTTAAATAATTGTTTTTATTATTAGTTTTTACGTCTGCAATTAAAAACTTATAATAGGTCTGTTTGTTATTCAGAAATAATGTACACTTTTTTTACTTAAGCGCTCTTATTGAAGGTGTATTTTAGGACTAGGCGGGTACAAAAAGTGTAAAATAGTGTAAACTATTTCTGAATAACAAACAGACCTAATATATGCACGATGCAACCTTTAACCATAGGTCTATTTCTTTGCTAGCAAAAGTGTACACTTTTTACACTTTTACATTCCTTTGAACATAAACAAGAAACACCACACTTTTGCGTTTCTTTGCAAGATTAGCGTACACTGGTGAGAATTAAGAGAGAGATTAGATGGTGAAAATTTACACTTTTTCGTTCCCAACTACACGCGCACTAAAAATCAGCTGATTATTAGTGCAGTGTATATTACAATACACCCAAAACCCAAGAAATAGATCTTATGTAAAGAAAGATATACACTGATTCCCCACTTTTACTCTCGCACTGTTTGATGTTAACTTGATAAAATTACACTTCAGTATAAATAATTTTATGCCGTTAATATCTCAATTTGTATAAGCCGCAATAAGACAAAGGCACGGGGTGGACAATCGACTTTTTCACGGCTATAATAACTTGATGACTTCATGCACAGCACTGATTAATAGTGAAAACCATTGGGAAAAAAGTTTCGCACTGGTGTGGAACTATGGCAAATTTTAAAAATTGGTAAATCTAGGGCAGATTTTCATATAGGTCAGTAAATGAAGGCCGGAAAAACCCCAAACCTGAAGATCAGGTTGGGCCGTCACAATTTTTTTTAATTTACAGGTATTAATGTGTACATTAACCTGTGAAAATATCATATATGGAAAAATGTCCGCAAGGGCCTGAAAATAGCCCTCAAGAGCCTGAAAATTGGTTTTTGGCCGATATCTGCCGAAATATGACACTTAGAGATTTGAGGTTTGGACAGGAATAAAGAGCAGCTCAGTACCTACAAAAATGGTCTCAATGATTTTTTTTGCTATCCTTATACTTCTTGCAAAGAAGGGGTCGCGGAAGTCATCAGTATTTGGAATCTAAAAATATGATACTTTCTTATCAAATTCTGGGACAAGAAGTCTGGAGATACCCTGATCCACATGTTTAAAACTGCAAAGACCAATTGTAGATGACGCCATCACTTTTTTTCTCATTCACATAATTATTACGGAGATGGACATACACCTAAGAATGATCTATTTCTCAACACCTTTTGTGTTGAAAACGTGATTATTTTTCTCGGTATAAGCCCTTAACGAAAACGGGGCTAAAAATCTACCACTTAATCACCATTCCATCACGCTTGTCTCGGATGCAAGTTCCTGGTTAGCATCATCAATCTCCTCCTGGTCTATTCAGTCCACTCTCTTTCTTCTGTTTCTTTCTTTTGCCCTTTTGTCTTTGGCTCTACTCCTGTCTCTCTATCTTTACCTGCATCCATTTCTTCTCCTTCCCCTGCTTGTACAGGCACGATTATATCTTCATTTTCCATATCCTTGTAATTAGAACACGTGCCTAAATGACATGAACCACAAATAATCGAGCACTTTAGTCCTGCTTTCATACATGAACATTGCTTGTTACAGCCCATCTTACACTGACAAGAAATCATTTTCAACAGGTCTGGATGTGCCGGCTCTTTTGTCGTCTGGACCGGTGATAATTCATCTCCTGTACATTTCCACCCTATTCTTTTGGCGGCAGTTCGCGAGCCAATAGGTTTGTTCCAACAAGAAATCCGGTATCGTTTCGAAATCGTTTTTGAACTGTTTTTTTGTGCGCTTAGACGCATGCGCGGCCTTAAAATAGTTTCGTGACGGTACGAAAAGTACAAACGTTGGATCGCTTTGCGGATCGTTTTTGGACTGTCAAATCAAAAGTTTTTGAATTTTTTGTTTTAAAAATATAACTCTACTTTTCTACTTATTATTTTTGTGATCAAAGTTAGCAAATATCACTCATAATATCGTCACTCATCTTTAAAGATAATTAAATTTAATGATGTGCTTAGGTGGTGTAAAAATTAATGTTTTTGAATAATTAAACAAGCGAGGAAATAGGAAATGCTAAAGCACGTTGCACGCTATTCGCTAAATAAAGTTAGGATTATGCAGAAAAATTAAACTAGCTTAAAATAAGTTAAAGCACACAAGAAAAGATAAACATTATGTGATCAAATGGTTTTAATTATACACATAAATTAAAAATTAAGTTAAGTTAAAAAGATAAACAACTTTTAACTTTCTTAACTTTTTTAAATTTTTTAACCTTATCATAAAATGAAATAAACATTTCATTTTTAAAATAATTAAACTCCCACACAATAACATCATAAAATAGGCTTACAGAAACTCGTCTTTTCCATGCGTTATAAAAAAATGTAACAAAAGTATATATTTTTTAGACAAATATTTATTTAAGAAGTTAACAAATTACCGGACAGCTGCCAGAGAGTGCACCAATAAAATAGAAATCACGAAAACCTATTAACAGTGATTTGCCCTACGTATGCTAAATTTTATTGTTATTTTTAAACTGATTGGCATGTTTTCACACAAATGTCTTAATTTATAATAACTTAATTTTTGTTAACTTAAATTAACTTAACTTTTCTGCATAATCCTACCTCAACAGTAAACATATGAAGATGAAATATGAAACAATAAACATGAAACATCTGTTAAAAATCAAAAATCCAGTGCCAAGATGTTCAATGCGCAAGTCAACCCAAACAGTTTTCAATTTAGGCCATGTATCAGAATTACCGTTCTGAAACCGTAACTAAACGATCCCATGTTTTCTTGGTACACAAACAGGATCATCCGATAACCGCCACGTCTCTGTTGGAACGCACTTTAATCACTGCGCATGAGCGTGATCGTTCGGTGATGGTTTTTCGACGTGCTGGAACAAACCTAATGCTGCACTTGTAAATACACCCGATATAAATGCTGCCTTACAGCTTCGTCGGTAGGGGGCAAGCCTGCAAGTTTAATCGGACATTTTTTGTCGGTTAATCGTCCAAAAGTCTAGAATCTAAGGGCCCCGATAGACCCGAACATTTTTGAAAACTCCGGAAATCCAAAAAAACCGCCCTAAGAAAAACACGTTGTTTCTAAAAATACACAAAAATATTTATTGAATCTTTCGGAATGTATTTAACACCTTTCAAAGCCCCATTATCCAAAAGGATTGGGTAAAAATACTCTTTATAAAAAAATATGAACAGATTGATAGGAGGATTAAAATATCGAGCCAAAACTAATTTTGGCTCGAATTTTTAATATTCTAGAAAAACAAAAAAAAACAGCAGCAAGATTATATTATTATAGCTACAGGTTCCTTTTTTCATAAATATTATATAAACTTTGAATTATGAAAAAATATGCATTTTTACGTGAATAATTTAAAAATTTGTTTGCCCGCTTGGAAGTGTAAGTAGCTTAGAGCGCCTTTCGAGATGCGGGGCAGGTGCAAAAAATACGCGGCGCGTTAATATCTCAAGAACCATAAAATTTCTAAGAAAAGTGATAGGAATTATTTTTGCAGCTAATGAACTGCTCTTCATTTTCGTCTAAACACGAATTCCGTAAGTATCATATTTCGGGAGATATCCGCCAAAATAGTTGAAAAAAGTAATTTCCGGGCTCTTGAGGGCCATTTTTAGGCCCTTGCGGACATTTTTCTATCTATGATATTTTTAGAGGTCAATGTACACACTGATACTTGCAAATTAGAAAAAATTGTGACGGCCCAACCTAATCTTCGGGTCCACAACTTCGTTTACTGAACTAATAATCCACTGGAAACTCGGGCGGCACTTATAGTAAGAACCATTGGTGAAACCAGTGCACACTCAGTTTATTTTTATCCCTTATTAACTTCATGAGTTAAAAAAGGACACCGATCTCTGGAGCTTTTTCTCCATTGGTGTTCGCCAAAAGTTTGTTAGTTCCGCACGAGGGATAGGAGGTCGTGCGGCACAAGTTTTTGGAAGATAGAAGTCGATGTTTGCAAAACCTTAAGGTCATTTGAATTACATTGACAATTGCACCAGTGCGGTTTTTTAACCGAACTGGTGCAGCTCCATTGTCCCCCAGTGCCTTTTTTTTCAGTGGTTTTCGGTGTAAGAGTTAAACTACTTAGTCCGTGATCACGAAACCATTGTCTGACACGTGAATAATAATATTTATTCCGTTAGCATTTTGTGTCACCTTGACGATACAAAATGCTATCATGTGGTAAACAGCGGACTTTTTCGCCTAATAAGCTTTTGAAATTGTGTTCGTGTATATGGTGTAGAGATTGGTAAATGCAATAAGTTTCCAATGTGATTCATATATATTTTTAAAAATATTTACAAAATTTTAGGAGGTGTATAGAACGACATGATACAAATTTAGTATAATATCCGATCGTTTCACGACCATGAATTTCCATAATAGCCTAGTTGACACCGCGAGGATCAATCAGGTACGGGGACTCAATCGAGGAGTTATTTTTCTTTGTACACAAGTGTTAACACCAACTTGCTTTGTTGATCAATTTAAGTCAGGTAATTACCAAAATAAGAGTTTACAAAATGATCAAAACTTAACCTTTTTTTTAATGTATACTGTTAAATTAATAATGCGCTTTCGTTTTGACTTTTACACAGTATAGCACGCGTTTAGAAGCTTACGCTTTTTCGTGGAGATCGACCGCAGTGGCGCGGAAAGAGCGTGTTTTTTGTCGTAAAATTCGAAAGGGGATGTAAGCGGTAAAGACCTAGATCCTTGTTGTTTTTAACGTTTTGTTGTCTTTCTATGGTGGAAGATTGCCATGCAGCGTGAAACGTCAGACTAACTGAAAGCTGGTTGTACGCAATACCAGTAGGAGCCCTTGGTTTGACCGCGATTATTTAGACCCTTTATAAATAATTTAAAACATTAAAAAAGTTAAAATTTGTGAAAATTTTTTTGGGAACTACAGAGCAACATTCAGACTTCCTACCGACAAAGCCCGAAAAAGCTTACGTTGCGACATCCCAACGTGTGACAGAATAGGGAAGCAGTGGTGAATTGACTATCATCAAAGCCATTAACATAACAGTTCAGTTTAGTTAAATTAATAATGAAAAAGTTGCCGAAAAATACATACATAACTATAAAAAACGTAAAACAACAAACATATTGTGTAGGTTAACTGGAATTCCCCGTTTTTCCTGCAGAACGCGAACTATCAAAGATCAAAGCTGTCACTTTGGTCCACCAAAACTAACCGGCGTGTTTACACCAGAGAAAATAATATTTGATTTTCCCCTAGTTGAGACGGTTTAAATTTGAGTAGCAAATTTTATTACACCAGAAAAAAGGTACCCGTGACGAAATTTAGACCTCGTACTAAAAATTAGGTCCACCCCGTGTAAACAGGACTATTATTGTAAGTTATGCGTATATATTTCAGGTATTCTGAATTGATGTTTAAGTTCTTTAAAGCAAATCAATGTTATGCTTTTAATAAACACAAAGTTCAATTTAGTTTTAAGCACAATGTCATAGTTAAACGATCAGTAAAGACCTGCATTATTTTTCAGTGTTTTATTTCACCAGTACAGATAAACTTTTTACTCTTTTTAAATAATCGTATCAGAGACAGAAAATAATGCATTGATGTATGCGTTTTAATAAGTTTGTCTTCATTGGATTAACATTTAAAGATACATTACACTACATTAAACTACAAGGTCAAGAAGAAAACCAGATTGGGTCGTCTTAAAAAACACTTTAAAGGTACCTCAGTCGAAAACTCCTCAACTCTTTCTTAATTTTCTGATTCATAAGAAATCCATAAGGATGAGTTAAGCCGGTAACATTGCATACATATGTGTCAAGTATAAAAACAAGATTAACATGTTTGCGGGAAATGTCTAAATTAAGAAAACTTTTTCATCAACTCAAACTTGTAAATTATTTCAAATTTGTTAAATACCAGCCAAAACTTTTACAGTAGAGATGGGCTTAGTCGTAAATTTTGTTTAATTGTTTAGGTGATTTTTATATATATATATATATATATATATATATATATATATATATATATATATATATATATATATATATATATATATATTATATATATATATAATATATATATATATTTTATATATATATATATATATATATATATATATATATATATATATATATATATATATATATATATATATATATATATATATATATATATATATATATATATATATATATAGTTAGAGCTCCTAAAAATAACTTTAAAATTAAGGATATTAACAGAATTATTAAACAAAGAACGTTTAAACTTTATAACAAATTACAAACTGAACAAAAAAACCAAGCAGAAACAGAAGATAAATACGTGGCATTACCATACACTAGTGGCCTTTCAGAGAAAATTGCACATATTCTAGGCAAACATGGTGTGCGAACTTGTCACAAATCTCATAATAAATTAAACTCTATATTTACACCATTAAAAAGTAAAACACCCACCTTTAACAGTCAAATTTTGTTTATTCCATACCTTGTAATTGCTCAAAACGTACATCGGAATGACTACACAATTGCTAAAAAACAGAATAAATGGTCATAACTACCAATCTGGTGCTTCAACAGCATTACATAAACATTTGTTACAATGACACCAAAATACTAAATAAAGATAGAAACCTTTACAAGCTAACAATAAAAGAAATGATTGAAATAAAACGTGACAAAAATTCGATTAACGACAAAACCGATGTAGATAAATTAGGCCAAATTTATAACAACCTTATTAACTAAAACTTATAGTCCAACCTTAATATATAAAAGTTAACTCTTGCCTTAAAAATCATACATTTAAAATTATAACACAAAATCTAACAGTTTTTATGCAATTTAACTTGCTACATTCCAAAACAAAATGTATACAGATAAATTTACTCTGTTTTTAAAGATCAAATGTAGACGTTTCTCAAGGTACGTATTTTGTGGAAGGATGTGAGTGGCTATTATTAATATTAAGTTTTCTAACTGTATATGTATCGTTTGTACCATAATTGTATTGTATATTTATTCTTGTTTTTTTGTTTTTAGAATAGAACAAGAATTTTTTTGCTAATGCCTCGAAAATAAAGGCGAAAGGTCAAAACAAATAAAATCAAAATGTTTATATTGTAATTTTATGTTAGAACCTATTCCCAAGAAAATTAACCAAAATAAAAAAATATAGAAAGGTTCAAGAAAATAATATATATATATATATATATATATATATATATATATATATATATATATATATATATATATATATATATATATATATATATATATATATATATATATATATATATATATATATATATATATATATATATATATATATATATATATATATATATATATATATATAAATATATATATATATATATATATATATATATATATATATATATAGTTTCAACAATGAAAACCATGTAAAAATTTAAGGTTTATAACCTCATTTATTTAAAAACCCCAAATATTTTCAAAAATTGGGGCCTTTTTGTTTCCGGCGAACGTCTTTTTTTTGTAGACAAAAATATTAGTAATTGGCAAAATAGATTTTTAAACAGATATTTTACAGAAAGGGTTTTTTTGGAAATAGCTTTAACGTTAATACCGGTTACAACAAAACTTCCCAACAAGTTAATTAAAAAAATTGAAAACAAAAACAATGAAAAGTGGCAAACCCCAAATTTCCTAAAAAAAATGAAGATTTAAAATAACGCCTTTTAAAAATTTAAAAAATGTCCATTTTTAAAAACATATTAACGATTTTTTTAAAAAATTAAATAGTCCTAACTACCCTATGAATTTTTGACTTAGGTATGTGGAATTCTCTATCAACCCCCCTGGGCCTAAGTTTTTGAATTTTCTTTAAAATTTGGTTAACCCCGCGGGCATCGTTGTCTTTTTCTTCAACGCCCCTTTTGGTCGGGGTTTTTTTAAAAATTTCCCCTTTCCCTTGTAACCGGTTTTCAAAATTTTGGTTAGTTTAGGATGCTGCCTTTCAGGAAAATTGTCCAAATACGTTTGCGCAGCTATTTAACATTTCTATTTTTTTGGAAATAACGTTGCAAAATATCAAGTTTTTCTTTAAATAATAATTAACCATTTTACAAAGTTAAAAATTAATAACGCCCCCGAGCTAACTTGATAATGATGCTAATGACATTCGCCGGAAAAAAGGCCAACAAAATTTGTTTTTGAAGTGGATGAGGTTATAAACTCCCAAACTATAACATGTTGACATTGTTGAAATAAGAATAAAAGCACTATTTCTCTGCGGAAAAAATTTTAATATGGCCCCTTTAAAAAAAAAAAAGTTGATGATGACCATAAACTTTTTTTTTCATAGGGGCCCCCTTAAAATTTTTTGTAACACGGTATTAACGTTATTTTTTTTTTTGCGAACCCATTTCTGTAAAATATCTGTTTAGCTTTTTCTTTTTTCAATTACAAATTTTTTTTATTTTTTAAAAAAAAAATGACGTTCCCAGAATCAAGGCCAACTGAGAAAATTTTTTTTTTTTGAACTAAAAAAAGGTTAAAGGTTAAATTATAACATGTTATACATTGGGGAAATTTTTAAATTTTAAAACCCCTATTTGGCTAAAAAAAAAACCCCAATATGGCCCCCATAAAAAAAAAATAAAGTTGATGATGATTCAAAAACCCCGAAACGTTGAAAATAAAATTGACTACTTGGTCATATTCAAAAAAAAGTTGATTTGAAGAATTTTTTACAGATTTAAAAAATTTTCCTTTTAAAAAAAAAATATGGCTAATTTTAAAAATGCATGTTTTTTTTTTTTTTTTTAATTTATCAAAACCTGAATAAAAAAAACCATGTAGTAAACGGGTTTAAAAAACAAGCATAATTCCCCAAATTTTCCCATTTAAACGATTTTCTATCTATCGGGTTTTCCCCAAGCCCCCCAACATTCCCCCCAATTTGGGGGGAAACACTTTATATATATATATATATATATATATATATATATATATATATATATATATATATAAAATATATATATATATATATATATTTTTTTTTTTTTTTTTTCATGAAAAATTCAATTTTTCAGGTACGTAGTAAAAAAAAACCCCAATACAAATATGGGTGCCAAGGCCTTCTTTTTTTTCGGAAAACAAGGTTTAAAAAATTTTTTTTTAATTTTTTTTTTTTTTCAAATAAAATCTAAAAAAAGTAAATATTGAAGAAAATTGAACCGGGGTTTTTATTTGACGGATTGAATCTGATCTTATTACGGCTCTTACTTTGGGGGCGCCACCTACTAGTCCTTTTTTTTTGGACAATCACAATTTTTTTACGACCCTGTATTATTTTTTTGAGTAAATTAAATAATTTTTTGGGGCATTTTTAGGTAAAAAGGGATAACTTTAAAAAAATTGATATAAAAAAGGTTTTTTAAGATTTTTAATTTAAAAAAAATTTTGACGCGTCGGGGTTTTATTATAGAAAATTAAAAAAAAAAAACAATATGTATAATTAAACAATATTTTTTTTAATTTTCAAAAATTTTTTTTTTTAAATTATGTTCGGCAAAAAGCTGGTTTTTTTAATTTTAAAAAAATTTCCCCCTTTTTTTTCCCCAAGCACGTCAGCTCTGTGGTAAAAAACACTGTATCTGGGAAAACAAGACCCTTGGGCCCGGGTATTTGTATAATTTTAAAATTTTATTTTTTTCCCCTTTTAGTACGTACCTGAAGTATTGAAATTCCTCATGAATCAGCCTTTTATATATTTTATATTATTTTAATATTAAATATTATATATATATATATATATATATATATATTATATATAAAATATATATTATATATATATTATAATAATAATATTAATATTTTAAAAAAAATATAAAATATACAGGGGGGGGGCACCGCCACGGAGTTTAAAAGAAAGCACGTGAAAATTTTCAGAAAATTTTTTTGCAGGAGGGTTTCAGACGGTAAAAGGGGCCTTCTTTAAAAAAAATTTGCTTTTTTTACAGGGTGTTAAAAAAAAAATTTTTATCAAAGTTGGGTTTTTAAAAAAGGGACACCCTATATTTCTTATCAATATTGAATTCTAGAGAAAAAAACCCCCGTTTCAAAAAGGGTTTCCCCATACCTAATCCCCCCCTTTTTTTAAATATTTGCAAATTTCTGTTTTTTTGAACTTTAAAACAATTTTTTCTTCTAAAATATTTAAACTAAATTAAATTACCATACCCAAATTTAGTAAACATACTATTCCCCCCCATATAATTTAACATTTTTTTTAAAAAAATTTTTTACGGGGTTTGGGAAAAAAAAATTTTCTAATATTAGAACGTTTTTTTGCAAATAACTCCCCTTTTTTTAAATGAAACACCCTGTATTTGACTATTTAATTTACAAATTTTTTTTTACCAATTCATTGATATAGGGTTTGCCATACCAAAAAAAGGGTTTTTTTTAATTATTTCCAATTTTGTGTAGGGGTGCATTTAAACTTGGTATGGGTTACCATAATAAAATATTTTTAAACTAAGGGGGGGTTTGACACAGAGACGATACGATTGTTATTACTATGTTATTACGTGTTAAATCACGCCCCACACAAAATTTCCCAAAAATTTTAAAAAGTACTGGTTTTAGGTATGGAAAAACAACTGGGTTTAAAATTCTGCATGAAAAAATCAGGGTGTTCCTTTAAATAAGAGTTATTTGCAAAAAAGGAAAAAATTAGAAGTTTTTTGACCCCCCCTTTTCAAATTTTAAAAAAATTTGGGGGAAAACCTATCATTTGGGGGGATGTTTACTAAATTTTGGTTGGAAAATTCTAGTTTAAATATTTACGAAAAAAAAAAATTTTTTCTAAAGTTCTCAAAATCGGGGGTTTAAATTTTTTAAAAAGGGGGGGATTAAAAAAGAACCTTTTTTGGGGAAAAGGGTTTTTTTTCTCTAAAAAAAAAACCAAAAAATTTTAGGGTGTCCCTTTTAAAAAAAACATAATTTTTATAAAATTTTTTTAAACACCCTGTATAAATAAAAATTTTTTGAAAGGTCCTTTACACCCCAAAAATTTTTAAAAAATTTTTGGGGTTTTTTGTATAAACTCCGGGGCGGTTTCCCTTATATATACAGGGGGTCCGAAAATACCATTCGAGTAATTCGGTGGTGATTCTACATGTTATATTATAAAAAATTCATATCAACAGGGGGCCCCCAACCAAAGTTTTTATGGGTTTCCCAAAAATGGCACCGGGATGTAGGTTTTATTTTTTATCCCTGGGACCGTTTTAGATAGCCATCTGGGGGTTTTGGATTTGAATTGTTTTTTAAAGGGGGGGACTTTTTTTTGTTTTTACTAAATTAATATTTTAATCAGGACCCGTATCCCCGATTTAATTTGTTTAATTTTTTTTAAACGTCAATTGTTGCAGTTTTCTTAAGAAATTATGATTCCGCATATACAAAAAATAAAAAAAGGGTTTTTGAAGAAAACCTCTCAGGCTAGCCTTTTTTGAGAAAACACTCTCCAAAAAAAAGGTATGCCGGGGTGCTCTTTTAAAAAAAAAAATTTACATTAAACTATTTTATGTTACGGTAAACGAATTTAACATTAGGTTAAAAAAAAAAGTTTATTCGATTATTATTATGTTAATAAAAGTGTAATTTAAAAAAAAAAAATGTTTTCGTTTTTTTAAAAATCCCGGGGAAATTTTTTTTCTTGTGCGACCATGCATGCAATTTTCTTTGAAAAGTGTTTTCGGGGAAAAAGGTAGCCTGACAGGTTTTTACAAAAAAACCTTTTTATGGGTTATACCGCGAAATCAAAATTTTCCCCAAAGAAAACTGAAAAAACCCCGACGTTTAAAAAAAAAGGAACAAATTGGTTTAATTTTCCCGTCGATGGGGGGGCCCCCCGACTAAAATAACAATTAAAAATTTAAAACCCCCCGGAAAACCTATATTAAAAGAAAAAAATAAAAGCCCCAAAAAGGGGAAAGGTATCTAAAACGGGGTTTTTTTTTTAAAAAACTATTCCCCGGGCAATCTTTTCGCCATAACACCCCCTTTTACGTTTTTTGGGACCTATGTTAATATGAATTTTTCTTCATAATTTTTAAATGTGGGGAACACCCCCCAATTTTTTAAGGTAATTTTTCCCGGCACCCTTTTATATATATATATATATATATATATATATATATATATATATATATATATATATATATATATATATATATATATATATATATTAATTATTAATTTTAAAATATATATATATATATATATATATATATATATATATATATATATATATATATATATATATATATATATATATATATCTCCCTTAATGTAGCTCATTTATTATTCACTGTAAAATTTTGATATTTTCCCCAGTTTTCCCTTTAAAACAGTGCATTTCAGGAAAATAATTTTGGGGTTTACAGGGGGGCACAAAAAAAAGTGACGTCACCATGGTGCATTTTTTTAAATGGAATGCTCTGTATTTTTTTGGATATTTAGGTACTTCTTTTGGGGATTTATAATTCTCTAAAAATTTTCAACATCTGTTCAGTAATTTTGAGAGAAAAAAAAAAAAAAAATAAAAAAAAAAGTTTTGCCCCCTTTAATTTTTTAAAAAAAGAATAAGAAAAACCCATAGTGCTTGATTAATAGAACTAAACAAAAAAATTATTAAGTAACGTAATATCAGTCGCTTTGGGGGATGTTTGGTTAATTGAACCGTACAGGGTGTCCCCAAAATTTTTTTGTCAAACTCTTCAAAAAAGCACTTTATTTTTTTTTTTTTAAAAAAGAGTCCCTGTATATTTTTGGGGTTAGTTTAATAAAAACAAACATTTTTCTAAAATTTTAACCCAAAGAAATTTAACACATTAAAAGGTTTTTTTTAAAAAACATTTTTTAAAATTATTTGATAATAATAAAACTGGATAAAAAAAGGGAGGTTTACGAAAAAAAAATTTATTGACATTAGGTTTTTCCCTACCTAGAAATTGGTTCAAGTTACATAAATGTTCCCCAAAATTAAAAATTCTTTATTTAACATTTTTAAAAGGTTTTTTTTTAATTAATTTTTTTAATTAATAAATAAAAAAAAATTTACTCGAACTTTTATAATACGTCAAAATAAGATTCTGTGTTAAATAAAAACTACAATAAAAAAAATTTTTTTTTATAACCACCTATCAATTTTTTTTCATGGTATTACTATTAAAATAGATGCCAAAAAAGAGTTTTTAACGAATAATTTTTTAAGTGTTAAAAAAATTTGATAGGGTCAAATTAAAAAAAGTTTTTTTTTTTAATTTTCATCTAACGACCTAAAAATATACGGGGGTTACATTTAAAATAAGAAAAAAAAAGTGCTTTAAAATTTTAAAAAATTTGACCCCCCAAAATTAAAATTTCCAAAACATGATCTAAGCGACTGATATTACGTTTTTAAATTTTTTTTGGTTAAACCCCAAAATCAAAATATTGGTATTTTTTTTTTTTTTTAATTTTTAAGGGGAAAAAAAGTTGTTTTATTTTTTTTTTTTTTCCTTTTAAATTTTAAACCCCCTTTATACAAAATTTTAGAGGAATAAAAAAGACCCAAAAGGGGACCTAAAATACAAAAAACAGAGATTCCTTTTAAAAAAAAACCCATGGGACGTCACACTTTTTTTTGACCCCCCCTTTTTAAAAAAATTTTTCCCTTTTAAAAAGCCCCGGGGGTTTTTTAAAAGTTTTCAAAATAAAAAAAAATTTTCAGTGAATAAAAAAAGAGCCATAGGACAGGGGGAGGGGAACCCTATATTATACATATTTTTTTTTTTAAAATTTCTTAAACCTTTTTTTTTAATTAATTTTTTATTGTTTTTTACCCCTCACCCCCAAAAAAAAACCCCTTTTACCCAATACAAATTTTATTATATATATATAAAATATATATATATATATATATATATATATATATATATATATATATATATATATATATATATATATATATATATATATATATATATATATATATATATATATATATATATATATATATATATACAGGGTTTTGATTAAGGCTGCTAAGGGCTTATATGAGAAACTGTTAAACCGGGGGTTTTTGGGGAAAAAAAAACCCTTTTCCCAAAAAATGAGCATAAAAGCTCCATTAAAAAAAATTTTTCCCTTTTTGTAAATCCCCGGGGAAGGGGAAATTTGTAGTCTTTTTTTAAAATTACTTAAAATGAAAAAAAGCATTATTAAGCGGAACATTTCTCTATTCAGTTTTGTTTTTTTATTCTTTGGGGACAACTTTTTTTAATACCTTTTTTTTTGCTGTAAAAAAAGGGTTTGGGAAGCTTTTTTTTACTAATTTAAAAAAAAGCTGTATCTTTAGAATGTTTTAAGGATTGACCTCAACTTGAGCTCGTTTAAAAAAGAATACCCCCAGATTCAAAAATGTTTTGGTGATTAAAAAAAATTGACTAATAAACTTTAAAAAAGGCGATTTGTTGCAACCTAACTTATATTTTAATTTTTCTAAGTTTTTTTAAAAAAGGGAAAGATAAAATTTTTTCTCTCGTTCATTATAACTATGATTTAGTTAGAAAAAAACTAGTAAAAAACCGAACAATATCTCAAACCGTTAAAAAAAATTTTTTTAAATTGTTGAAAAAAAACATTAAATTTTTGGGGTTTCCCCCCAAATTTTTTTTTTAAAAAAAAGCATAAAAAATTGTTTGGGAAAAAATATTTATTTTTTTTTATTTAATTTTTAAAAAAAATTTCCCCAAATATGCATTCCAAATTAATTTCTGATAAACATTATAATTCTTAAGATTCTCCTTTTTAAAGATCAAAAATTTGCCATGAATTTCCCCAAATAACAAACAAATGCCCAAAAATTTAAGACAATTTTAAATCACAAGGGGAATTTTTTTTTTTTTTTGTTCTCTTGTATATATGTTTTTAAAATATATATATATATATATATATATATATATATATATATATATATATATATATATATATATATATATATATATATATATAAATATATATATATATATACAAAAAAAAAAAAAAATATATATATATATATATATATATATATATATATATATATATATATATATATATATATATATATATATATATATATATATATATATATATATATATATATATATATATATATATATATATATATTTAATTTAATTAAATTAAAAATTAAAAAAAAACCTTGCGAAATTCAAAAAACCAAATGATCGGGCCAAAAATGTTCCTATTTTCTAGGTGTTTTAAAAGGTTTTTAATTTTTGGGGAATGAGCTATCCCCCGGGGGTTTTAAATGCCGAATAAGATATATTTTTGGCGGGGTTTATCATCAGCTCGTCCTTTGGGGAAATGAAAAAAAAAAATTTCAATGTTGCTTTTTTGGGCCTTTAAGGTAGACCAAAACCTTGTTTCTAAAAGGGCTTTCTTACCAGAACTAACCATGACGGACTAGGTAGTTATTTTAAAAAAAATTTTCAATTTTTTTTATGATAGAAGTTATAATTTTTTAAAAAATTTTTAAATTTTATATTTCCCGGGTTTTTTTCCCAAACGTTGTTAAAATTTTGTTTATAACCTGCAAATAATTAAGACAAATTCCCCAAACCCCCGTTCTGGGGGGTCAGGGGGTTGGCCCCTTTGGAAGCAAAGGGTTTTTTTTTAAACACGCACAAAAAATGTTTTTGGGGGACCAGGGGGGGGTTTTTTGGGCCCAACATATAGGTATATATTTTTTTTTTGTTCGATCGACCCCTTGATGATAATCTGCCGGAAAAATATCTTAACGGAAAATTAACAACCCGGATAGCTCAGTTCGCAAAAATTGTAAACCAGTTTAAAAAAAATACCGAAATAAAACTATGTTCGGGAAAAATTATCATTTCGCGAACTGAGGTTTTTTTCGGCGAATGGGGCGAATTCGGAATTTAAATCAAAAAAAATTTTATATATATATATATATATTTTATATATATATATATTTTTATATATATATATATATATATATATATATATATATATATATATATATATATATATATATATATATATATATATATATATTTTTTTTTTAAAAAAGGGTGCCCGAAAAAATTTTTACATAGGTTAATGTAGGATACCTGACATGAAAAAAAGCGTTTGAGCTCAATTCCACAAAATGTTATTGGTTTTGTTCTCAGTTTTTAAAACAATTTTTTTCCAAACATTTATTGAATATGATATCTATTTGGCCATTACCACTAGATGGGCCATACAACAAATTGAGTGATTAAAATTTCTTTTTTTACCCCCTTACTCACATTTGCAAAAAAAAATAAAAAAACAACCTTTAATTTTAGTCAAAAAGGAAAATTTTTTGATCCCAAAAAAAGTGACCGTTTTCGAAATAAACGCCTTTTTTTTGGGGTTTCACAGAACATTTAAAAATTTAATTAAAAAAGATAAAGTTGAAAAGGCTATTAATTATAAAAAATTTTAAAAAATGTTCACCATCCACTAGGATACATTGTCAAATTTTTTTTATTTAAATTTTGACTAACTCAAATTAATTCTTCTTGGGTCCTGATGGTATTGACTCCTTCCACAATCTTTTTTAAAATTTCCCCTGATGATTATTTATTTTATTTTTTAACAAGTTTTTTAAGTTACCCCAGAAATAAAAATCTAAAAAAATTTGGCTACGGCGCAGAAATTCCCCCCTTAAAAATTTTGAATGAGTAAGTAATTTTTTTTTAGTTTTTTTCGCGTCTAATTCGGGGCACCGAAGATTTGTTTAAAACCCGGGGGTCCCTTTAATGTCTTGAGCTGGTTTCAGGATTTTGGTAACACAACAAAATTTCATTTTTCCTATCCGCCCCCAATTCCCTTGGTTTTCCCCGCATTTACGTTTTTGAACGAAATGAGCCCGTTTCCCCCTAATTTATGTTAATGCCTTAAATGTTTGATGATTTGGCTGCCCTCATCCGGTCAGATCTAAAAACGTGCGCTGCTCTTCGACTAAAAAAATTTTTTGGGGGATAAAACATGATATCCTGCACCTGAGAATTAAAAAAAAATTGTGACTGGCTTTTTTAAACAAAATAACACAACAAGAACACAATTATAGCCAAATTAAGACTTACATATTAATATTTTACCTTAAGGGCATGTTATGTTTTCATCTAGGCAAACCTACTTTGCAAAACCCGATAATAATTTGTTTGCGAAACAAAAAAAAAAAGCGTTTTTTCGAAAACGGTCTATTTTTTTAAAATCAAAAAATATCATTTTTTGACTAAAATTAAATGGGGTTTTATTATTTTCACTCTCAAATGGTAAGGGGGGCAGGTTTGACCATTTTTTAACACTCAATGTTGTTGTATTTTGGGCCATCTGGGGGGAATGGCCCCAAAAGATATCATATTTATTCCTTTTTCCCCAAAAAATAAATACACCAAATGTCACTTTAATCTGTCGTGGATTCCAGATATTTCAATAAATGTTTGGTAAAAAAAATTGTTTTAACACCATGTGAAGAAAATCAATAACATTTTGTAAGCAGTATTGGTCAAAGCTTTTTTCATGTCAGGTATCCTACAAACCTATGTCCCCAAAATTACGGACACCCTTTTTTTTTTTTTTTTTTTTTTTTTTTTTTTTAAATATATATATATATATATATATATATATATATATATATATATATATATATATATATATATATATATATATATATATATATATATATATATATATATATATATATATATATATATATATATATATATATATATATATATATATATACCCTGTATTTTTGTTTGAAAATAACCTACTTTTTCATTCGGGAAACACCCCTAAAGGCTTTCCCCTTTAAAGGGGAAACCTTTTTTTGTGGTTAGTTTTGGGAAAAAAAACTTCCAAAGACGGCCAGCCGTTGTTTTGGGGCTGGGCAGTGTCGGGTTCAGTCCGTCTAGGAGCCGCCTACCGATTAAAAATTCCCCCCCTTTTTCCTCCCATCCATCACCCAAAACCGCTCTCCAATACTTTATGCGGAAGCCGTTTTATTTATTCGTTCTTCATTTGTCTATATCTTTTACATTTCTTTGGTCTCTATTATTTGCGGTATAGTTTTATGGCGCAATTCCATTCTGCCTCAGACGCAACTACACTTCCCATCATGTTTTTTTAAAACCCTTTTGTTTCCCTTTCATAGTCCTGTCTAGCTTCCCCCCATCTTAAAAAAGCAAGAGCGGGGTTCTACGTCCTGTTTCTTTTTCAGTACGTACATTGGTCAGTTTTATCTTCTTCTTTTGTGCAAATATTTCTGGGAAAAAGCCATGCCGGGAGGCCTGTGTTTTATAATAATCGACCTGCCATAGGGGCTTTTTATCCCGGTCTGAATATTTTGGGGTTAACCCCGAAATCCATCGTCCGTATGTTCCAGCTCCATTTTTTTTCCCGCCAGCTTGCAGGTGTTGACCTGCCAAAAAAGGGGGGACACATTTCCTTTAATTTAATCTAAATGCGATAATTCGTCATGAAACTCTTCTGTGGTTTCAATTTCTGAGGCATAAATAATGTTTCACATATTACCCCACAAAAAATAATCCAGAAGATTAAGGTCGGGAGATCGCGCTGGCCAGTTTATTGGACCACCTGGACCTATCCACCTGCCAGTAAAACCTTCATCTGGCCAGTTTTTTATCAGTTGGCTGGAGTGGGCTGGTGCCCCATCGTGTTGGAAAATCATTTCTAGCCGAGTGCCAATGGGAACATCGTCTAGTAATTCTCCCAGATCATTTTGAAGAAAATTTAAATAATGACGACCGGTTGGTCTATTTGGTAAAATTATTGGGCCTATCAATTTATCTTTTATCATACCTGCCCATAAATTAAAGGAAAACCTATGTTGGTGGTTGGTTCTCCGAACCACTCTCGGATTTTTGACACTCCAAAAATGTGTGTTACGTATGTTGAGTACCTTACCTCTTGAAAATGTTACTTCATCCGACCACAAATTTTTCCTTGAAGAATTTGGGTGGTCTAGAATACAAGGACAAAATTCTACCCGAGCTGGAAAATCTTCGTCTCTTAAATCTTGTACCCTCTGATAATGGAAAGGGTGTAATCCCTGCATCTTAGTCATTCTTTCAATCTAAAAATGTTTCAAAATAATTCGTATCTCATAGTGAATAAACCTTATTACATTGATCGGTACTTGATTATAAGTAATTTAATTTAAACAACTTGCTCAGGATTTACCAAAATTATTTAAATATAACATTTGATTTAGGATATTGGG
>JAHBCN010001539.1:0-114572 GCA_019359885.1 Listronotus oregonensis
TATTCGATAGTAAAGTAAGGAATTATTTTAGAAATAAACGTATTGAATGATTGATCGCACGGCGCGGCGGGCCGACGCGTATCGAATATTATCGATCGAAAAGAATTGCGTGCGGCGTTTTAGGTATTGTAAATTAATGCATATGACCAAAGACAATTGTAGTTACCACTATAGACGCCCAGTCCCTTTGTATAAATACTTTTTGCCGACAATCGAATTTTATTAAAATATTTCATTTTTACCTGCTGAGGTACCTCTCAGCGTTGCCGTTTTGACTTCTTACTATGTCGTGTCTATTTAAAGCGTAGGCTTCCTCCGCACATATTTATGTTGCAAAAACAACACACTGCTTTTTGCACAAATATTAGTCGACGAAACGAAGTAATGCACGATGAATTTTTTGTGCTGTAAGATGGAATTAAATGCGGTTTTTGGTATTTGATTCGTATGAACCTCTAAAAATTTTGTGAACAAATTTTATTAACGAGAAATGTGAATTAGAAAAATAAATTTTTAGAATGCATTTTATAGTTTGTAATTAGAAAAAATATATAATTGTAAACTTAAAAATGCATTTTTAATACACAAATCCAGTTTTTCATTTCCCAATATTTATTTATTTTATTAAGCTTGTAGCTCTTCATACGAATCAAATACAAAAAACCGCATACAAATCCAATCTGCAAAAAAAATCCCTCGTAAAGCTTATTTAAGAGGCTGGTACGCTGGCCAGTACGCCACCGCTGTTAGTAAAAAATAAAATTTTCTATAGGTTGGCTAGTGAGCCCAAGGGGTTAAGGAAGAGCTGCTAAAAATATTTAAAAGTTATTAACAATAATATAAATCAAATAAAAGGTCCTATAATTTTTTCAAAAAAGAGCAGACTTTTGAGCAATCTTATACAGTTATAAAAAAAATAATCGTCACATCAGCTCTTTTATATTTATTGTACTTTTACTATAAAACTTTATTTAGGTACGTAGAATAAGGCTTGCTTTATTCTAAAATTTTGGTAATTGTTTAAAATCACGACCCCACTTTTTTGGGATGTAAAATCAACATGAATATATATTTTTTTTAATATGACAAATATTTTTATTTTTTAAGTTTATCGAAAATAAAGTAATAAAAAAATCAAAAATGTTAATTTTTCGAATTAAAAAGTTTTTAAATTTTTTTTTGTTAAATCTTAAAATTGATATTTAAAAAAAATGAAATATTTGTCTTTACACGTGGAATATATAACAAATTACTAGAAATTGCAAAACTTAAATAAATGCATTTTTATTTTCAAAATAAACTTTATATAATTTTTTTTTGTAAATATCGAGATAGGGAGCAGATACTATTTCAATTTAAACTGGATTTTGCAGTACAAACATGGAGTACTTGAATCCCGCGCCCCGTTACCCTTCACATTTTTATCAATCTTACCCATGCTTTAGAGATACCGTGCATAGTTAAATATACCATAAGCAGGAATATAAAATATAATTGAATAAGAAAAAAATTACTATCGAATTAAAATTAACGCGCGACCTATATTGTTTCCCGGATTTCCCAGTGTAAGTGGCTTCCAATGCCCCCGAACTTAATTTTTTAAAATTTATTTTAGTCCTAAAAATAAACATAGAACCTTGTTTGTAATCATAAGGAGTAACCGCAACAACTGCCTGTTTTTTTCACAATTTACAGAGAGGTGAGAAAAAATATGCAAATATAAATTTTATACTAAATTACTCGTCGTAAAAAATTAAGATGAGCATTGCTTTTCGTTTTTTGCTAATTTTAAAAAATCACCCCCATTTAAGTGTTGGAAAATCGCCCAATCTGTAGAATTGCGAAAATTGCAGTGGTATTAAAAGTTTCTTCTCACTGCGATTTTTGTTTCAAATGGACCTTAAAAAAATGAAATAATACATTTTCATCCCTAAGAAGGTTGTAAACCAACCCCCATAAACTATGTGTGGGTGCAGTCATTCCCTAAAATTTATAAAATCGTATACAACTTCAAAAATTGCAAAACATCGGATTTTTTAGGACATGTCTAATAAGAAATAAATGGTTATGATAATCAACTACCCTATTCTAAGGGTGAAACTAACCTTATCAATAGGAAAAATTAAATAAAATACTAGCTTTTTTAAGAAAAGTCTTAGTTGGCCTTTTTTTGATCCCAGTATAGACACCAGGTGTAACTAGATTTTTCTAGTTTACTTTTAACCAAAACCACCCTTGCAAGGGGGTATATTCATCCCCTAAAATGTAGAAAATCATATATAACTTAAAATTGTAAAAAATATCATGGACAGTTTAGAATGAGTTTTGATAATAAACCACTCCTAAAATTAAGGGTAAAGAAACCCGCATTATCAGAAAAATTGAATAAAATGTTAGCTTATGCAAAAAGCGTTTTGGCCTCATATTTTTCATCCCAGTTGTATAAAATAGGCCTTCTTAGGTTTTTCGAGTTCATTTCCAATCAAAGCTACCTTGCAAGGGGGTAAATTTATCCCCTTAAATGTATAAACTCATATAAAACTTTAAAAATATTAAAAAATATATTTGGATGTTTTAGAATACTCAAAAATACAACATGAATTTTCTTAATTGTAGGGGATGAATTTACCCCCTTGCAGGGGTGGTTTTGGTTAAAAGTGATCTCAAAAAATCTAGGTACACCTGCTTTATATACTTGGATCAAAAAAATACGAAGCTAAGACTTGTTTTGTAAAAGCTAGGATTTCATTCATTTTTTCTCACTTATAAGGGTAGAAAAGGGTGGTTGACTATCAAAGATATATTTATTTTTTATTGGACATGTCCAAACAATCTGATTTTTTTGCAATTTTTAAAGTTATACATGGTTTAATATATTTTAGGGGATGATTATACCCCCACATAGTTCATGGGGGTTGATTTACAACCTTCGCAGGGATAAAAATGTATTATTTTATTTTTTCAAGGTCCATTTGAAACAAAAATTGCAGTGAGAATTACTTTTAATACGACTGTATTTTTGCAATTTTTTAGATTTGGCATCTTTTCAACCCCTAAATAGAAGTGATTTTTAAAAATTTGAAAAAACAGGCAGTTTTTAGGCGATTTTTGCGGACACTCTTTTAAATATCAAATATTAGAATTAATATCTATTAAAAGGTTACTCTAAACCCGATAAAATTTTAGGTGTCGATCATATAATTATAAGGTATTTATTAGTCTAAATAATTTTAATATACATAGATACATAAATACCTACCACAGTTTATAATCAATTGCTAACATAGTGTACTATTCTTGTAGGGAAAACGAAAAAGTCTAACTTTATCTGTTCTTCGACTCACTCGGCAGTCATAATATTGACATAGATTTCCCGACATTTTAACAAGAATAAAAATTTTAATTACCACAGGGAAAACACAAACAAATCACAACGCACAAATGGCAATACGATATGCTATGAATTAAACAAAAACGCTTTTTTTTCATTTAACTCCAAAAAACTAGCCGTTTTTTGCTTCTTTTGCCCTGCCACACTTTAATTAATAATTCTTACTTTATTTGCAAATAGCAATACACTTAAAAATACATGCGTTTATTTGGATTTTATTTATAAAAAAAATTAAATAAATTTAGGTGAACCTATACAAACATTTCTTGTTATGTAGGGATGTCTTATAATAAAAAAATGAAATTTGTAAAAATTTTAAATAATGTTTACCAACGTGTTTTCTTATACTAGATATAAATATTTTTTAGAAAATAATTCCCCACAGTACAAGTTTAAATAATTAAAATTTTATTATTTAATAAAGAAAAAAAAAATAAAAAAATAAGATTAAGATTAGTAAAACGAATACAAATTCGAAGCACATTTTCGACAGAAATAATTCCCACTTTCTGTTACTTCTTTTATTGCTTTGGCAACAATGTTCATTTATACAGCAGCGTGTGCACGTATATTCTCTCGATGGACGCTCGCTCAAGGAATCTCAGCAAGCGAGCGTCCAAACCTATTACCGAAAATTCTACATTGTTCTGTGTGTCTATAGTGGTAACTACAATTGTCTTTGATATGACATACAAATTATATCAGAGAAGTTTTGGGTAAACAAATTTACCGTTTTTTATGTCCTTTTTTTATTAGAACATTCAATGTTGTTATGCTGTTTTTACTACATTTCAATGTTTTATCAATAATTTTAATTTTAATTTACGTGGCTTAAACGTTGGGCTAATGTAGATAAAAAATGTAAAATTACCTTTAAATACTTCAAAGTCAAAAAAATGTTTGACAATTTTATTTTGTCAAGATGAAATACTCCCTAGTCGAGAGTTTACAGATTTTCTCTCTGTCCTATAAATACCAAATGTAGTCTCCCGTCTAAGGAGTATTTTTTCTTTTCGACAAAAATCAATTTGTCAATTTTTTTAACTTTGAAATATATAAAGGTAATTTTTACCTTTACTTCCTATTGTATATTTTAAGCAGGTTAAACCTAAATTTTATTATTAAATTATTCATAAAACATTAAAATGTAATAAAGACAGCTATCGCAATACTAAATGTTTTAATCAAAACGCATTTAAGAAAATGCATTTGTTCCAAAAACCGTATAAAAAATGGTATCTTCCATTTAAAAAACACCCTATCCATAGCGTAACTCTTCTGTTTTTGGCTCAAATGCTTTTTTGATGACAATTCTGAATTCCACAGGAAAAAATACAATAAATCAAATGGCTATTTTGGATTTTTCCAAAAATACAACGAAGGTCAAAAATAAGCCCCTGTTCAGTCCTCGTTCTAAGACCCTGTACCTAACACGGTGCTAAAGTATTTATGTTACAAAGCCGGAAAATACTGTTCAGCAGGTTAAGGCAAGCAGATTCTAGGGCGAACCTCGTTACCTAAATATCGATATCATAAAACACCTTATTTTTTAACAAAGAAAATATAGAGCATTTGTGCATCGTATTTATTTAGCAAGTAAACAATTTTTCAATGAATTTATGCACATCGATTCCCTTGGAACAAGTCTTAAAAATAAAATAATAGAAAATTTACTGTGGCTAGGTAATAAAGACGATACATGTTACAAACACAAATTATTTTTTATTGCACATTTTGTTTATACAAATTTGTTCAAGTTTTGCAAATGGTACTAATGCTCTAACAAAAGTTTTAAACAAAAGTTAAAAAAACTTGAAAAGTAAATAAAAAATATCAGTTTATTGTGTGTGTATTATGCTGTTCACAATTTACTTACCGACATCGACACTCTTATGATATGTACTTAGGCTACGTAATGTTGTGTGCCACCGAATGCAGTAGTCACCGATGACACAAATTATTATTAAATTTGGTTGCTACAATGGCAAAAAATAAATTCCTTTTTGGTTTATTTAAATTATTTATTTAGTTTTTTTTATAATATTAACTGTCACTGAATATACTAAAATTTACTAGAGACTAACTTAAATGTATGGCTAACCTAAAGATACTGATGCTTGAAAAAAATACTGCTAGATTCTTATTTTTCTACAATGGGGGTTCTGTTGACCACTAACACAAGGGGCGGAGCCATTTTTAAGATTGGAAATTTCCTTTGTCCCTTTGTATGTAAATACTATTTGAAAAGTACAAGTGTTAAAATATTAATTTGGGGTGTTTACGATCGAAGTATACAATAACCTATTTAGGGTTTTATAGTTCTAAAAGCTTTTTAATAGTAGGGTAATAGATTGTTAGTTTAAAGGAAACATTTATTATGCAAAGGATAAGTTTAAATTACTTTTACGTGTTTTTAGAAATATCTACCCTTTTATTAGGGTGTTAAAAGTCTTGGGAAATGTAAATAATGATTATAGAATATTTGGGGTTCTTTGACAATAATGATAATTCTGAATAATTAAAGTAACTAATAAAAATGCGTTATCGTGATACGTAAAAACTATAAAAAACGGTAATTATTATAAAAGGAAATTCCGTCTTATAATGTATTATCACATTTATAATAGAATATTATATTTGATCTTGGTTGGATCACAACACCTCCCCCCTTAATAAGAGATTTTATGTAATGTAAATGAAATAAAATCTCTTTTATCTACAAACTAATAATTTACTTATAATTCTAATATACAAATAACATATTACTACACCTAATTATTATTTTGAATAGTATATGAAATTTATATCTTAACTTTTTGCTGTACGCCTAGATGGTACATAACCAATGGATTTATTGTGTTCTAAATTTAAGCTGACATTTTCTTCTTCAGACTGATCGTCGCTTTCTACATATCTAACCCTATTTCTATTATAACTAATAGCATATCTACCCTGGGGGGATGGTTCCACTGTTTGGTTTACTTTAATACATAAATTTGGAACAATTCCGCAACAAGATTTTCTTTTTACAATTTGTTTAAACAACTTATAAAATACAAATAATAATAGCAATATTGCTAATATATATGCGATTACAGACGCTGAAAAGGTATAGTGTTCTGTTATTTTATTTTTTTTTATTTGGTCTGTTAACTTCTCAATATCATCTAGTTTATGACTTGCTATGTTAAGTTCAGGGATATGTTTTGACAGTCTTTTATAATGTTCGTTTAAAAGCACTTCACTTAAATTTAGGTCGGTTTTTCTAAATTTTTCACAACACTCGTCTGTAGTGTTAAAGGGCGGAATAAATTCACTAAATATTTTTGACTGCATTGTGTTTCCGTGCGGCACAAGCATAGAAGACGGACTATACGCTTTACATTGTTTCCCTATAGTGACACTACCACAGTTTTTAATATAACATCGACGGGTTTTTCTATATTACTACAAGATATTGTTAAGCTTTCGGGGTAAGGGACTGCAAATAACCAAGTATTACTATTTTGTAATTGAATAAAAATTGCTCTATCAGAATGTATAATTCATTTATCGCAAATATCTGGAATTTTATTTGTGACCTGAAGTAGCTTAATTTCGCAATTATCATCCAAATGTGCCAAGGCGACTGGTTTTTGTTGTTTGTTGTTAGAATTTTTAAACAATTACTTATAGCGTTTTCTGAAAAAGTAATAAATTGTTGTTTGCTTTCCTTTATGCTATGTAATTTGAGGAAGGCTGAATTAAAATAAATTCATTTGATGCAACTTGTTTTGGGAATGGCAAAACTTTATAAAGATAAAACAGATTGGTTTCTATTAGAGGAATGTTTATTATATAAATTAAACGGCCCTGATCAAAATATACCTGTAATTCGATAATATTTAAAAGTAGGTTAGCATTAGAAGGATCTAGAGGTATGGGAAATTCCAGACCGTGAGGTAAGGATTCCGAAATTTGTCTAAGTTCATTAACGAGCCTAACAGGTGTTAAAATTGACGGATGCAATATACCTTTCTTTGCCACTAAAATTGCGTTTGTTAAAGACATGATTTCAAATTGTAACTGATTTAACATCATATTTACTATTGTGATATGTTCATCTAGATTATTCTTTAAAGATAAGAATTGAATATCTTTTTGTTCCTTACTTAGTTCGTCCTTAAGTTTTTTTATATTGGATTTTAAAAGATTTTCATTAAAATCAAGAGTTCCTATGGTATTATTAAAGTGAAGAATGGTTGACTGTACGATTTTTGTTTGTTCTTTTACAACATTTAAAATAGAAGATTCGTCATTAGACATTTTTGATATTTTTTCGTTATAAATTTGTGCATCTTTATCGTCTAAAGTGCCAAATAGAATTTTTTTTTGCTTTACCCACGATATTAAACCAACCTCTCTTATTTCTACCTGAAATACTGTAACCTACAAGTTCATGTAAAACCCCCATCTCCCTGTCTATTTTGTCAAAAGTGTACTTTGAAGATTTTAAAAATAACTTACATATATAATTATGATATTGTGCATTTTTGTCGTCACATAGTTCTACAGTTATTCTATAATTATTATTACTAATATTATCTAATTCTACAAAAGTTAAAATTTTCCATTGGTTATTAAAAAGGCGCAGCTCTCCAAGTTTTTCAAAATGAATTCCTGGGTTGACATCATAATAACTTATATTATAGTTCTTATATTCGGCATGAATAACCGTTAAGGAACTAATTGTGATTAAAATGGTGAGCCTGAAATAAAAATAAGAAATGTAAATTCCATATATACAAAGTATTAACCTAATAGTATACTTTTTTTTATATATATATATATATATATATATATATATATATATATATATATATATATATATATATTATTTATATATATTTTATTATTTACATTTAATCGTAAAAATGTTTTAGTCTGTTTGCATGGACCATTTGCTTATTTTTTCCTTTTTGAATTGTATAATTTACTTCCGAGAGTTTTTTTGTAATAGTGTATGGTCCGATCCATAAAGAAGTAAGTTTTTTATTTCTACCTCTTCGCACGGATTCGTCATAAAGTAATACTTTATCGCCGACTTTAAAATTTCTTAAGTAACAATTATTTTTATCGTAATTTGTTTTAGATTGATGTTTGCTTTTTAACAAATTTTCTCTAGCTAGTTTATTAGAATATTGAAATTTTTGTTTAAGATTAATTTCAAAATCATCGTAAGTGTATTGAGTTTTTGGAGACTGATTAATTGATGTAGGTAAATTTGGAGAGTGCCCAAATAAAAGTTCGAAAGGCGCATATTGTGTAGCTGTATGTGGAGTTGTATTATAAGAAAATGTCGCAAAAGGTATAAAGTCGTCCCAGTCTGTTTGTGAAGTACTAATAAAATGTCTTAAGTATTCTTCCAGAACTCTATGAGAACGTTCTAGTGCCCCATTGGATTCTGGATGATAACTTGTTTTTTGAATTTTTTTTATTTTTAAAAGTTTTCAGGTATTTTTAAAAACTTCGCTAAGGAAATTTGATCCTCGGTCGGTTAGTAATATTTCCGGAGTGCCGTAAAGACAAATTATATTTGTTACGAAATAATGGTTTAGTGTTGCAGCTTCTTGATTATTCATAGGAATGTTAATGATGTATTTTGTGAGGTCATCTTGAAAGGTAAGTATATATTTGTTTCCATTTTCCGTTTCCGGTAATGGCCCTACTATGTCTAGAAAACATTTTTCGAAAGGTTTGGAAGCCGTAGTCGTTATTACCATGGGCATTTTTGTTTTTCGCGAAAGTTTATTTTTCTGACAAAGTTCGCATTTTTTATAAATTTTTTACATCTTTTTTCATGCCTTTCCAAGTATAAAGTTTTGCTATTTTTTGTAAGTACGAGATACTCCCTGGTGTCCTCCTAAAAGACTATTGTGAAATTCATTTAACAAATTTGTTTTTTGAGAATCTGTAGGGGTAATTAAGTTATTATTAAATAGAGCTATTTCTATGTCTAAATCTTTAAACAAGTATCTAATCATTGGAAGAATAATTTCCCATTTAACTAACAAATTATAATGATATTTAATAAATGACAAATTAATTTTATTGGAATATATAAGATTACGTAAACTTACTAGACTTAGCCAAATATTTTCGTAATTAATATTGTCAAATATATTTTCATTGTCTATAAGTAAAAACACATTAGAGTTACTGTTCTGATAATGAAAAGCTGAGGTATTTTTAAAGAGGCTTTATCGGTAAAGGATTCTAAAAAATGTTTTATTTGTTTATTGTTTTTGAGGTTTTCAAATTGGACACTGTCAAAATTTTTAGGCAAAAATAATATTATGGGGTTATTATTTGGTACTTCAAAATTATTTCTATTTTTTACGATTACTTTTGAATTAATGACTATATGATTTTCGAGGTAAGTTTGAAATTCGTGATAATTAGTAATAAGGTTAGTATTTATGGTAGTAATAATCCTGCTTAATGCATCTGCATTTACGTTATCTTTTCCTGCTTTATGAATTATCTCAAAATCGTATTCTTCTAATTTTAATCTAAAACGTGTTAGTCGGGAACCGGGATCTTTAATGTTAAATACGTAGAGTAGGGGCTTATGATCAGTGACAATTTTAAATTTTGTACCGTCTTAATCTTTGAAATACTTCAATTAATTTGTCATTATGGTCTTTTAAATTATTTGCGTATATTACCACGTCATCTAAATAAATAAAACATTTAATACCGTTAAGTCCGCTTAAAACTGTGTTCATTAGCCTTTGAAAAGTAGCGGGAGCTCCTTTTAAACCAAATGGCATTCTATTATAAACATAATGACCTGTTGGCATACTAAATGCTGTCTTGATTTTATCTTTTTCATCCATTTTAACCTGATGAAACCCGCTAGTTAAATCCAAAGTTGTAAAATATTGTGAGTTCCCTAGCTGATCTAAAATATCTGTTATATTTGGTAATGGAAATGCATTTCCCACAGAAATTTCATTTAATTTTCTAAAATCTTGAACAACTCTAAATTTATGACCTGAAGAGTCGCTTTTCTTTGGAACTACTAATAATGGACTGTTCCATGGACTATTAGAGGGTGAGATTATCCCGTCTTTTAGCATTTCGTCTATTTGTTCGTTTATTATTTCCCTATGTTTAAAAGGTAGTCGATATGGTTTTATATTAATGGGTCCTTTCATTGGGTCAGTTGGTATAGTATGTTTAACCGCGTTTGTGCAAGTTAGGTGATCCCCTTCTAAATAAAAAATATCACTAAAATCCTTAAAAATATTTAATAATGAATCAATTTCCTCTGAATTTAGCCCCTCTAGATTTATTTCCTTTCTTATTTTATAAAAACGACTTAGCTGATTTGAACTTTTTAAGTGTATAAATTCATGTTCGTTAAAAGAAATCGGATCGATATTTACCCTTGGCATTGAAATCGTTATTGCTTTATCTGAAATGTTTAAAATACTAACTAAACATTTATGATTATTAACTGATGTTAGAGTAGAACCCAAATAAAGGTTTTCTGAAAGCTGTTTAGAGTTTACAATTCCCTCGGAATCCGGAATATTACATAAAGCAGGGATCACCACCTCACATCGCGGGGGTATTATTGTTAATGTTTCGGACGGCAAAATTTTAAAGTAATTATCTTCAAAATAAACAACTTCATCCTCGTAATTTATTTTGGCTTTATATTTTTGTAAAAATCACGACCTAAAATACCGTCATTTTTCAAAGGAGTACAATCAGGGACAATGTGAAAGGGATGAATTATTTTTTATTATTGTTTAAATTAATTGAAATGAGACAAACACCTAAAGTATAAACAGGATCTTTACTTATGCCCTTTAATTGTATTGTAGAGTCCTTTTTTAAATTTAGGTCTTTTTGTAAAATAGATTCTTTTAATAATGATACATCTGCCCCTGTGTCTAATAAAAGTTGCATTTCCGATGTTTTTACGTTAGAAGAATAAATTGTAATAACGTCTAATTGTTTATTACTGTCAGATAATAAGATTGTTTTTAAATTATTTTTATTTTCTGAAAAAAATTGAGGAAAATTTTCATTGTTTGAACAGCTTTTACTTGGTAAAAAGCGCTTGCGCGGCTGTTCGCGAGCAAGGCTTATTGGCCGTTTCCCGAATGGTTATCAAAGCGTGTACTTGATTCTGAATGTGAAAAACTATTGGATTGATGTGTGTGATGTGTAGGTATTTCTACTTGCTCCATGTGTTGTGGTGGAACGTGATTTCTAATAGGTTGTGTATTTTGAGCATGAATAGTCTGTATAGTCTGTGTATGTGTTGGAAGTGTGTGTGGGTTTTGTGTAGTGTCATAAAATTCGTGTAGTAATTGTGACTGTGATTGTGGTCTGATGTAATTACTGTAAGTATTATTATATCTTGGACGACAATTAGTATTATTATTATTACTATTACGTTGATTAAAATTACGGTTGGGTCTGTTATTAATAATATTTTGGTTTGATTGATTGATTGATTGATAAAGTAAATACACAAGTTGAGGTTTTGTCCGCCTCGACACTGCAGCCTACAGGGCTTGTTGTATCTCTTGTGTATTTTTTTCAGTTAAAAAGGTTTGACACCTTAGACAGGTGTAGTAGCCCTTTTACTGTTCTTTTCTGGTCTCCAGCCTCCTGGTGGTTAGTGTCCACCATGAGGTTTTGATTTGTTCTCCAGTATGTAAGTGCAGGGCACTCATATATGATGTGAGAGGCTGTCTCTTCCTCTTCGTCACATAGTCTGCAAATGGGTTCTTCTCTATAGATGCCCATAGTGTGCATATGTTTTCTTAGGGTGCAGTGTCCGGTTATTAATCCTGTTACTATCCTAATCTGATTCCTATTTAGTTTTAGTAGTTCACTTGTCAATGCTTTCGATGGTGAGTCCAGCATTGATTTACTGTGATTTTGCCTTGGAATGTGGTTCCAGTATGACTGATGTTGTGTTTGAATCCACCGAGTCATGTAGCCACGAACCGAGGCTTTTGGTATTCAAAACAGGTTCAGGACCCACAAACATTGCTGCGGAGCCTCGCCTGGCCAGGGAGTCTGCATTTTCATTGCCCTGTATTCCCCTGTGTCCTGGCACCCAGGAAAGTGTAACTTTGTTGTGGTTAGCCAGGTTTAGGAGGCATTGCAGACAGTTCCAAACCAACCTTGAGTTGACTTGTTGGGATGCCAAAGCTTTTATGGCCGCTTGACTATCAGAGAAGATAGTAATGTCCCTGCCCTTATATCTCCTCCTCAAGTTCTCTCGCAGACAAAGTTCAATGGCATATATTTCCGTCTGGAAAACAGTGGCATATTTCCCCAGGGAAGCATAAGCATTGAACCTGGGGGTCATACCATGTATTCCTGCGCCGGCTCCATTGTCAGTCTTGGATCCATCGGTATACCAAACCAATTTCCGAGACTGACCAGGAGATCGCTCACTACCGCCCCAGGTAAGCTGGGTTTTGTATGGTCTGTGTGTATTTATCCGTTTTGGCATTGTATCACTCCCCATCTCAAATATTGGGTTTGTGATACTGCTCGTTATTCTGGTGTGTCCTAGGGCAGGCCCAGAGCACCAGTTGCCGTTACATTTCAGCCTGTATGCCCCAATCCTCGCCTCCGCCTTAATAATTATACCAAGAGGGGAGGCTTAGTAGGGTTTCCATGGCTGCAGTTGGAGTGCTTCTAATAGCTCCCGTTATACAGAGACATGCTAGTCGCTGGAGTTTGGATAACTCCAGCTCTGCTTTCTCTGTTCTATTTTTGGCCACCAGATAGTTGAACCGTAGGTTATCATGGGTCTTACCACAGCAGTGTACAACCAGTGTACTATGCGTGGCTGAAATCCCCAATTCTTCCCCACAGCTCTTTTGGTAGCCATTAGAGCCATTTTGCCCTTATTAATCACATTCTGCATATGTGGATTCCAGGTTAGCTTAGAATCCAGAGTTAATCCAAGGTACTTTACCTCCTGAACATAGCCGAGTGTGGTACCGAAGAAGTGAGGAGATTTTAAATCATCCAGCTTCCTTCGTCTAGTGAAGGGTATTAGCGCAGTTTTGCCAGGATTAACAGTAAGGTTTTCCTTGTTGCACCATCCCTCCACAATTCTCAGTGCCCTTTGCATAAGCTCCGAGGTTGTTTTGTTATGCTTCCCCACGACAAGTATAGTGATGTCATCCGCATACCCCTGGGTATAGAAGCCATTATTATTCAGTTCCACCAGGAGTTCGTCAACAACCATATCCCACAGTAGTGGGGATAGAACCCCTCCCTGTGGGCATCCTTTGACCACTGACACCTCCATTTTTGCGCTGAATAATGTTGCTTGCGCTCGTCTTCCAAGTAACATGTTGTTTATCCACCTACAGATGGTGTCGTTAACATTATGTCTGGCAAGAGCCGCGGCCATTGAGTTGAAGGAGGTTCGATCAAAAGCTCCCTCAATGTCAAGAAATGCAGCAAGTGCGATTTCCTTGTTGTTCAGTGCGAGTTCTAATCTGGTCACCAGTTGATGATGAGCAGATTCGCATGATTTTCTGACTGATAGGCATGTTGGTTTTGTGGAGTGGCCTCTCTGTCAGAGAGTTTTCCCTGACATACCTGTCGATCAGTTTTTCCATTGCTTTTATCATAAAAGACGACAATGTAATTGGTCTAAGTCCCTTTGCCTGGGAGCAGTCCTTACCCGGCTTTGGAATGAAGACCATTTTAGTCTGCTTCCATGCATTGGGCAAATAGCTCGTAGCTAGGCTTGCACGGAAGAGTTTGCAAAGCAGTGGAACTAGGGTTTGCTTTCCCTGCTGTAGTAGTGCTGGGATTATCCCATCAGGTCCAGGTGCTTTGTAGGCTTCAAATGATTCAATTGCCCACTCGATTTTTCGTAGGTTATGACTTCCTTTGCTACTTCCCAGTCGCTTCTTGTGGGCCGAATATTCGGAAACATTGACGACTGGGTAGGTCTCATTAAGTTGAGTTTCTCTTGATCCTGGTAAATGTGTTTGGAGCAAAATCTCCAAAGTTTCCCTGCCAGTTTCAGAGTAGGTTCCATCTGGTTTTTTAGAGTGCCAATAGGATTGACCGGATCTTTAGACAGGATTTTTGGAGTCTGGCGCCGTGCTGGCATTTTCAACCTCCTGGCAGTATTTCCTCCATGAATCCAGTTTAGCCTTACGGACCCGTTTATTGTATTCGGTGAGTGCAGATTGATATTCATCCAACTCACCTGTTTTCTTCGCTCTGTTGAACAGTCTGCGGGTTTTTTTCCTTAGCTCCAGTAGTTCGTTATTCCACCAGGTAGACTTTTTCCTGGCGGTTTGCTTTACTAGAGGACAGTTATTCTGATAAGAGTTTGTAATAGCCTCCAGTAGTTCACAGGAAGCAAGCTCTATGTCAGTAGTATTCCTAATGCTGGTTTTGACGTTACTGCAGTTGATGGTCAAAGTTTCCTTGTATTTCTCCCAGTCCGTGCTCCTCGGACCACGGTACTCCCCCATTGGCCTCTGAAATGCAGAGATCGCCAGGAAGATGTGCCTGTGATCAGACAGCGACGGTTCCTCAGATACATACCACCGAGTTACCTGGGATCGTATACGCGGAGATGCCAAAGTAACGTCGATTACCTCTTTACGGGCTCTAGTCACAAAAGTAGGTTCATTCCCCCTATTTAATATCTCTAAATTTTCAGAAATAATAAAGTCTAAAAGGTACTCACCTCTCCTGTTGATATCACTGCTTCCCCAAGCAGTGTGGTGTGCGTTGGCATCCATCCCAATAATGAGCTGTAGGTTAGAGCGCCTACAGAATTGCTCCAACTGGCGGAGTTCCTCAGATGGGGGTGGATCGATTGCATCATATGGAAGATAGGTTGAAGCGAGGACAGCTTCAGGCCATACACCTTCCATGATGTATTTCAGCCTTACCGCCGCCTGGTCCCTAGAACAGAATTCAGTCAGCTTTAAGGCATGTAATTCCTTCTTAATAAATATGCAGGATCTGACATTACCAGAGTTGGAGTCATATATTAACTTACCTCCGGCTTCGCCTAAGCCCCCAACTTTTCCTTTAAAAGCCAAGGTTCTTGTATGAGGGCTATGTCCGCGTCTCCACGAGATAGGAGCCTGCATAGGACAGCCGTGGCTGCCCTGTTATGTTGCAGGTTTGCTTGAAGCACCCGCAGTTCCTGCAGACTCCTGTTTGTGAGCTTTAGTCACTCTGAAGGTGATTGGGTTTAGGCCCAGAAAGGCTTGGTAGCCCCTCTTGCCCAACTCCTTCAGGGCGTGTTCGTCCATAGCAAGTACAAGGGTGATGCCCTGTTTCTCACTACGGCTGCTGATGAGCCTCCAGTCACCTGTGTTGAGATCCTTGTTTTGGATCCCCAGATTCTGGAGGATTTTACCCGGCTCCTTGTCATCAAGGAGTTCCGTGGGTATAAATGTCACAACCTTGGCAGTTTTGACAACGTCCTTAGCGTATCCTACTCTAAGGGTCGCCCCTCCCAGGGTTGAATTTTGGAACTTTGTCCATTAGCCAGTCCCTGGCGTGATCGTTTACGCAGGTTACGAAAAGTACCCCAGCCTGCGGGTAGCTACCCGCAAACTGTGGCCCTCGCCATCTGAATCTGTTTGGACTGTTCCGCGGTGAGTTTTCCCTCCGGGAACGAGTCCAACGAGACTGCCATTTTGTGGCCTGTAAGAGCCTGTTTGAAGGTTGCCCCAGTTGTTGTACTGGGTTTTACCTGTACATGCTCAGACCGGCCTTTCTTGGTTTGTCTCGCACAGGGTGACGGTGTGCTGATTGCGGAGCACTTCCGTTTGCCTTGCCTTGGGTTCGGTTCCCCAGACTCGGCTTTGCTGCCTGAAGGTTTCTCAGCCTCCAGATTGGCTTTGGTTTTCCTATTTGCCCTGGGCTTCCTGGGTTTAATAGGTTCACCTCTAGCTTTGGCCGCCTCAATTGCAAGTTTCCGGCGCTGTGCACCAGACATCCTGGTTTACTTGTGGACGTAAAAAACTATTTAAATTATTTTGACTCTGAGTATTTGAAAACTGAGAATTAAAGTTTGATTGTGAGTTGAAATTTCTTTGATAATTCGGTCTATTAAAACGCGCATTTCTATTCATTTGGTTTTGTTCATGTCTTAAAAGTAATCTGCATTCGGATGTCAGATGATTATTTTTATTACAATACATACATGCATTTACATTCGAACGATTAAAATTTCTATTTTCGAGATGCCTAGATTGAATAAAACCTATATTCCTGTTTTGAATATTTTTTAGTTTATCGCTACTTTCTAGCTCCATTTCTATTGCTATCGATATTGCCCTATCTAAGTCAGAACTACTTTCCGCTATAACCCTAATCTGTGTTTTTTCGTCAAGTAATCCTTTTCTAAAATTATTAACTACAATAGACTGTAAATTTTCAATTAGAACTTTTGCTTCGTTATTGTTATAATTCAGGTAACAAGTTTCTTTGTATTTGTTAACTAAAATTTTAAGTCGGTCACCGTAATCTTTCACACTTTCCCTAAAATGTTGTTTAACATGCATTTTTTGAGATAAAAAATGAGAGGGTGGTCTACTATCAGTGAATTGTTCTAATAAAAAGTCCTTAATTTCTTCCCAATTCTGAAATACTTTATATTGTGTTACTTCTTGAGCTTTTCCTTTTAACTTAGTGGCAAAAATTAAATTGGCTAAATTTTGTTGCTCCGTTTCTTTTACAATTTGCATCATGGCATCGCAATTTAAAAAAAAAATTGTAAGGAGTTAGAGTCCCCGTACCCATCAAATGAGTCAATTTGTTGAAGTAAATCAATTGCATTTTTACGTTCAGCCATTTTTTTAATCAAAAATAGAATGAGCTTATTTAAAAATATTTATATTTTTGTTATAAAGATATTTTATTTAGTATAAGTAATTAATATAACGATAAATATATATTTTTCTTTTTTTTTTGTTTTGGCTTTTTGCCTCTCCCCAAAAGTTTATTTATATTATTATTATTTTAATTTATTTAAATATTTTTTATACTATAATTTATATACTTTTTGTTATTTGCAGTAATTATCCAGCTTTAAATTTTGTATTTTTTTTTATACTATGATTACTAAATTATAAGATACAATAAATCAAACACGATATAAATCCTAACCTACACTTAAAATTAAGAGAAACACGGTGTCACTTGAAAAACAAAAGACACTTTTTCATCATCGACTCCTGTCCAGCGAAGATTCGCGGGTGCTTCAGTAGGCCTTAGGAATATGCGATGATGGTTTTCCAAACTGCCTGGAGACTTGCTGCGTCTTGGCGTTCCTTGAAAGTCGTCCAGTGGTTGTACCCCGTGCAATAGTGCTCCTGTTGCTTCTCCGCGCTCCTTCAAGAACACTGTTGTTTTTTTTTGCTTCCTTGAGGATTTTGCTGCGTTCTCCGCGCACCTTCAAAATTCTCTGGACGTTCCTTGCTCGTTCAGGGGTTTTGTAATGATTTGTTGCGTCTCGGCGCGCCTTCAAAACTATCACAAGAAGTTTTCCGCTGCCACCAAAATGTTGTGTGCCACCGAATGCAGTAGTCACCGATGACACAAATTATTATTAAATTTGGTTGCTACAAAGGCTGTAGCACTTAGTTTTACAATTTTGTTTTATTATTTTCAAACTATTTTTAAATTAAATTCCTTTTTGGTTTATTTAAATTATTTATTCAGTTTTTTTTTATAATATTAACTGTCACTGAATATACTAAGATTTACTAGAGACTAACTTAAATGTATGGCTAACCTAAAAATACTGATGCTTGAAAAAAATACTGCTAGATACTTATTTTTCTACAATGGGGGTTGTGTTGACCACTAACACAAGGGGCGGAGCCATTTTTAAGATTGGAAATTTCCTTTGTCCCTTTGTATGTAAATACTATTTGAAAAGATCAAGTGTTAAAATATTAATTTGGGGTGTTTACGATCGAAGTATACAATAACCTATTTAGGGTACAGAATGTTTTGAGCAAAGACAAAAGCAAAAGAACTTTTGGGATTTCGCAAATCTCCACGAATTTGTGGCGCGATTGACCCTTTTGTTCAAAAGCAAAAGTCGCTCAGAATTTGTAGGGTTTTATAGTTCTAAAAGCTTTTTAATAGTAGGGTAATAGATTGTTACTTTAAAGGAAACATTTATTATGCAAAGGATAAGTTTAAATTACTTTTACGTGTTTTTAGAAATATCTACCCTTTTATTAGGGTGTTAAAAGTCTTGGGAAATGTAAATAATGATTATAGAATATTTGGGGTTCTTTGACAATAATGATAATTCTGAATAATGAAAGTAACTAATAAAAATGTGTTATCGTGATACGTAAAAACTATAAAAAACATTAATTATTATAAAAGGAAATTCCGTCTTATAATGTATTATCACATTTATAATAGAATATTATATTTGATCTTGGTTGGACCACAACAGTAATCACTTTGAAAATTCAACATATATAAAAAAGTTTGCAAAGTATTGGATATTTTCAACATCCCAGCGATATGAAGACGATTAAATAAAGAAAATATACAGAGGAAATCAAGTTGTAACTTTAGCATAAAAATAAGACTTTGCTGTTCATAGCACTTCCTACAGGGTGATTGAAAGTTTTGGAACACTTTTCGCATTATAATCCTTATGGACTTATTTGCTCCAAAAGTTTGAATCACCCTGTAGGAAGTACTATGAACAGCAAAGTCGTATTTTTATGCTGAAGTTACAACTTGATCTTCTCTGTATATTTTATTTTTTTAATCGTCTTCATACCTCGATCATAAAAAAAAGTTACAGCCATTTAATACAATATATTTTTGCTAAATAAATTAATAAATGAGTAACAACTTTGTTATTTTGAATGGAATATCCTCTAGATTTTTAATTTATTAGAAAGGGCTTGTTGTCCTGATTTTAAACATACAATATACTTAGTCTATGTTTAGACTAACATTTCTTCCGTTAATGCATTTTTTAAACTAATGCCATTAGCATAAGTAGGTATTTATTTGTTTAGTCAACGCCATACAAGGCCTACTATAAAATAAACAATTTAATACACGAAAATTGCGGTCTATTCAGTCGGTTTCAGAAATAAAATCAAAGTTTTATACGTTTTTAAAATGCTAAAAATGAGGCAAATTAAATACTCTAAAAAACTCAATTAGTTCTTCCATAAGTTGTATATGCCAGCCGTGTCGGAAAACTAAAGATTTTCAAAAACACCCTGTACCTCATAAATGCAGCGGACTATGAAAAATTGATTAATGGCAGGCATCTTTCATTTCACAAAAAAGTAGCACAGTATTCCGAAAACCGCATGCTTCTATCTACTAATAACGTAGATACCCCATAAAAGTCTCGAAAAATGGACACCCTGTACATACTTTCAGAAATAATAACAGGTATCTATGAACTTACTATCTTCTAAAAAAGAGTACCTAGTGTATTGGTTACCAGGAAAAAATAAATTTATTTGTAGTTATATATTTATGTACATATTATGTATTTATCTAATTAAAATTTAGCTCCACTCATTTGTTTCAAAACGTCCTAACAAAATAGTGTTGTGAATTATTTTACTATACTCCGCGTCCAATATTTCTGTCAGTGACTAAGCCATCGGGGATCAAGGAGAAACTCAAGCCAAACGATGGAGTCCTTCTTCTGGGGCTAAGCGCTGTGAACGAAGATTCCTATACCTGTTCCTTTCTGAGGGCCCCACGCACTAGGTATTTTCCTAATGGCGGAAGATGGTTGCGCGCCCAGCAGGGAGGGAGTACTGACAGAAAACGGTTATGCGTAATAACAGAAGCAGTCCCTGGTCGGACTGTCATTGTTTGTGCCCTGCATCGATATTTTTTTTTTGCTAAAAATTCAAGTTTTGAAAAAATTCGTAATTTCTGGGGGTTACAGAGCCCGACGATCCAGAAGTTCCACCTACGAAGCTCGGGAAAGTTCACGTTGACAATAACGTGTGTCTGGAACGGGAAGAGCTGGCTGAACGTTCACCGACGGAGGCCAAGAAAAGTGAAAGCAAAGCAAAGCACCCCGTCAGCTGTTGGCACCTCGCTGAAAAATGTATAGATTACAGAATAGATGGCAACATTGCAACGAACCGCTTGAATCTGTTGCCCGCGAATTTAAATAAATACGTAAAAATCGCAAATCGCTCCCAAATAAAACAGCGCCGCCGTCGGAGTGCGGCGAACGGGCGAAGTTTCTTATAGGTCTTCTATTGCGGTTAGCTATTATTTTCTTTGCTATAAATATCTAAATTTTTATTCAATAAATGACAATATTTAATAAATAACATGGATGCCAATTTGTTACATATGCAAAAAATACTCTAGTTTATAAAATAGGATACATGCCATATAAAGCTAAATTGCATTGATTATTTCTGTTACGTATCATCTTAAAATACCCGTCTTCACCCCATTTAGGACCCCACGAGTTTTTCACCAACCAATAGTCTCTTCCAGCTTCTGTTCCATACCCCACCACAAGTACCCCATGGTTTACTTGGCCATAAACACATTCGTCATCCCGGTATACCCCCCCTGCGTAAAACTGGAGATTAGATGCATCCATTGCCGCTGATATGGGGCCAATAGAAAATACAGCTTCCTGTAAAGATGTCTCGTCTGGTGTTACAGTTCTATAATCTAAGAATATAAAGTTAATTTAGGTAAATTATTAAAATAAAAATTTAGTTTACGTTGAGTAACAATAATAAAAACCTCTTTATATGATTTTTTAATTTTTTAAAAATTTTGAATAGAGAACCTGCGTGACCTTGTGATTATGCACTAGCGCTCATGGTGGCAAAATTTAACATTTAGTATGTGAGAGGATTTTAATTTTATACTGGTCGCTATAGTAATTATAAATTTATTATTTAAATAAAAAATTTTAAACATTGTAATTATAAAAAATAAGTTTCAAAAAATAAATGTCCCAGATTTACGGCAATCATCTGATAAAAAGGTGAAATTTATTGCTAAGTAACCATGTAAAAATGTTAAAGAATGGAATTTTGGAAGTACTAGTTTAATAAAAGCTCAAGCTGTACGTCAAACTAGTATTAAACAATATTTTTATGGTACACTTAATGTAAGTTTTTAATTAATTATTATTCATATTAACCATTTAAAACCAAAAAAACAATAAAAAAGCCAACAAAAATTAATATCTCGATTATTACAAATCCTAAAGACTTTCACCAAAATCATTTTATTTCACGTGAAAAAAAGTTATGATGTAAAAATTGAAAAAAAGTGCGTTTTTGTTTTTTTTTGCTTGTTTTTTTTGAATATATTCTTGTAATTTATTTTTGCTTTTAGAATGTGACATTTCGATAGGAAAGTTAATTTTAAACAACTTTTATGTTAACGTCTATTTACGAAACGTGCTTAGAATTCGAGTTAAAATTAAAAAACTAAAAAGTGGGCAAAATCACCCTTATCTTAAAAAACTTCTTTAAATGGTAGCCCTGCGCAATCAGTTTTTTAATATTTTAGGGTCAATTGAACATTTGAAATAATCAAACTCTTTAAACGTTGTAGTTCGTTTTACTGCTTTTTCTTGACATAGTCAATAAATAACCCAACAAACTGAATAAATTTTGTAAAATTTAAAAAATTATATATCTGTCAAATTTTAATGAAACTTCATCCAGCAGGCTTTTTTTAAAAATTGCGTCAAAAAAAGTTGTGGACAAAAACCTAAAGAATAATATTAAACTTAAGATTTAAAAAAATACATTAATTTGTTTTTTGCATTTATTTTGCAAAAAAAAAGTTTTCAACCTCAAAATATGTCATTTCGCAAAACAAATAAAATTTTATATTTGAGTTAATTTTACTGTAGGTAAGTATTACAACACAACAACTGGTGTTACCAGATCTTGGCTTGTTAAGTATTATAAGTTATAAGTATTAATTAAAACAAGTTTGTACCTTATTAAAATAATAAAGCTGGTAAAAGAGCTTAAAGAGAAGAAAGTGGCGAGATATAAAGATTGTAAAATAAAATTTTAAATACAGGTATCTTTGAGTGGTGTTAGAAAAAAATAAATAATATTTTTCAAAAATTTTTAAACTAGTATTTATGTCAAAGGTCGATATGCAGCCTCTTCGCGGAATAACTGGTTTATCCTAGGTTTGACCAAGGCCTTCGGGCTAACTCCGAAATAAATTCCAATTTCGGCATTTGACTAAAGTATTTTTGGTCAAACCTAGAAGTTCCTAACTTTTTAGTCAAACGTCGAAAGTAGAATAATCTGTTTCGGGCTTTGCCTAGTCGATTCTAGAAGCAACTGGCAGACTCGGTCAAACGTCGACTGTATTTGCAACACGTTTAAATAAGTTTATACTTGCGGTTAGTTCTGGTTAGTTGTGGTTAGTTCTGGTTAGTTTTGGTTAGTTGTGGTTAGTTGTGGCTAGTTGTGTTTGGTTGTAAATGTAAGAGTTCTGACGTATTGTGCAATTCTAAATCTCATAATGGCTCACCATTGTCTGAATAAAGACTTTTTTTTTAATTTTAACTATGACAATATGACAACAATAAACATTAAAATAAAAAAAAAATTATTACATCTAATTTAACAAACTGAGACTTTCTAATACCTAATTGAAGTTTGACTGGTCAAACCCCGATTTCATTAAATTGAGTTTTGACGTTTGCCTGACCAAATTAGTTTCTCCTAGGTTTGGCGAAAATTCTTTAGTCAGAGGCCAAAAAACTTCATTTGTTTGGGCTTTGACTAAGACTTCAAGTCAGACCTGAGGATTGACTAGTAAAACCTAGGAACGCCGGAGCTTCGAGGATTGACTATAACAGTTATACAATGTTTTGATGGTTTTTATAGTATCTATAATATAAAAGGTATTTAAAAATAATTGTAATTTTACCATTCTTGGTGCCATTAACAATTGAATTGAGAGCTATAATGTATCAGAGTCAGCAAAGATCGAGCGATCTTCCTGTTTTAACGTGTTTGCGCTATTATCTAACGTGAATAAATCGGCGTACCTACTTGATTGATTTATTTTTACTTCAAGTACTTCTTATTTATTTGAAGTACTTTTTTTACTTCAAGTACATTGTAGTGCTTTAGGTATTTAGAAAAATACTTTAAGTAATTTACTTGGTGAAATCAAGTAAAAGTTCAAGTATTTTGATATAAATTAATCAAGTACAAGTACAAGTAATTCCTAATAACTAGTACTTGAAGTAAAATACTTTAAGTACAGAAAGGTACTTGAAGTAAAATTTTACTTCAAGTACTTTAAGTTTTAACAGCTCTGGTGGTAATAAAAGAAAAACTTATTTACCTCGGATCGATACCCGATGAACACCCGCACTTTGCTGACATTGCTGTTGTTGACCTACATATGGATATCCATCCTCGGAGGTTATAGAATAACTTTTCAGAAATTGAAATGCATTGGCCATCCAACCGCCATTACAACCATTGTTAGTTTGATCTACAGAACAGTCCATCAGATTTTGTTCACTGAAGGACACCAAGGTTCCAGTTCTGAGATAATATTGCCCTTCAACAGCTCCTACCTATTTGAATACAAGGTTACTGGTTTATCTAATATACTAGTTTGAAAAATGTTATATAAAGTCCTTTTATGTCTTTTAAAAAATGTTAGGATTGCCTAAGCAAAAAAAAAATATTTTTGTTGGCTCAAAAAAAATTTTGCCAGCAAAATTATAAACTCTATTAGGGATTCTTGCAGTTTTTTTTAAATGTTTAGAATTTAATTCCCAGCAATAATATAATTATCTTACAAAATAGTTTAAAATTATTTTCCGTATTTAAAATTTTAACAAATTGGTGCGTACACAGCGGATTCCGAATCCCAAAGGCCCTGGGGTAAGGGATTTTCTTGGTACCAAGAACATTATTTTTTGTGAAAAAAAATGAATGTATACTTAAACTTAAATAAGTTTTCAATAACCATTAACGGTCTTTTGGAAATATCGAAATGAAAATGTTTAAAATGTTTACTATGTATAAGTACAAACTTTTACTTATCAGTTTTTAAATAATAATTACAGGTACTAAATTGTTAATAGTCTAAGAAACAAACCATTTTGCCTATCAATTTTTTCAAAATGCATGGAATGACTTGAAATTTTAACAGTAGGTAGGGAATAGTCCAAGGATCAAAATCTATATCATGCCAAAGGGCGCCTTTACCTTGAGGGTGGTTGCCAAACCATCTCGGGGGTGGAATTTTTTTGTTATATTTTAATTATAGGAATCGATAAAAAAATGATTTCTAAGCAAAAAATGTTTTATGCATTTTTTTTTGTAAAATGCATACTTTTTGAGTTATTCGCAATCGAAAGTCGGAGTTTTTCGTAGATAAAATCAACGTTTTTATTCGGTTTTTTTTTTGCAAATAACTCGATAAGTATGCATTTTATCAAAAAAATTGTAAATAACAAATTTAAGCTTTTTAAAAAACAAAAAAAAAGGTTTTGTAATTGCTGTGGGACCAGAACAAACCCACTTGTGGTTTGTTAAAGGTTAGTTGTTATTCATCACATCAAACACAAAATTTCGGAGTTTCAAAGGCAAATACCGCAAAATCTACGTATTTTTCGATAAAAACTAATAATGACTTTTTTAAAGCATTTGCATTGATATTTTTTTTAGGGATGTATCATAAAAATTGAGTAAGTTATAATTAATTTAAGGTTAAAGCAAAATTTTTTAAGTGCAAAAATCTTCGAAAACAACCTCCTAAATACCACCCTAATTAAAATAAGTCGTAGCCCTTTTTCAGTTCTCTTTATCTACGTATCATTAATTTATTTTAAAATTTTAACCGATTTAAATTGCCTAATTTTGAAAAAAATGGACCTGTAAGTGAAAATCAAATTTTAGAATTTTAATAAAAAATGACCTTTTCTTTAAAATAACTCGAAAACTAAGGAAGATACGTTAAAATTACTAAAGTATCAAATTGTAGCTTTTTAAATCACAAACATTTTGCTTTTTTTAATTTACTGTATGACGGAAATTAAGGGAGATATAAATGTTTAAAACGCGTGTGTATAGAAGAGCACTACCTAGCTTGTTTTAGCCCTTTAAACTTGCCCTTTTAAAGAAGTAAGGGTTTTAAACAGTTTTAATATATATAGGACCTTATAGCTCTTGAAAAAAACAACGAAATGGTTTTTTAAAGAACTTTTTATTACAAAAAGGGAAGGAGTCTTGCTTTAAAAAACCATTTTTTAAAGCATTCTACAAGCCCAAATACATTTTTTTGTAAATATCTTATGATTTCATAATTTTTTAAATAAAATTGTACGGAGTTTTTCTATTTTATCCATTAAATAATTTTTTTTTATTATTTCATAATAGGGGTTGCTTTTAAGGGTTGAAATACTTCAACTACTTGTAAACATTTATTATTCAACTTAGCCAGGTTTTCCTTGATTTAAGCATTAATATAAAAGTAAAGTAAGTTTGAAGGTTTTAGTAATAAGTGGTTGTTTTCACCCCCTAAAAAATAAAAAGTGCTCATCGACGTAACGCACATGTTAAGGGTTACCTAATTCCAACTGTTTATGTGATTCGATACATTTTTTGAAAAATTAGTGGTTTTGTACTATTGTTTGCATTGTAATATTGTAAGGGCTTAATTTTTGAGGACTAAAAAATATCAAAATTTAATAAGTAATACTTTTGATCAGTCACATTTTTTAATTACAACTCTGTGACTATATGTTAATTTTGTTAGGGTAAACATTTTTTTTATTAAATCATAATACTGTAAGATAACTTCGTTCGGGTTAAAAAAATATAAACCACTTACCGTACTAAAAGACCAACAGGAAGCGCAAAAACTTTGATCTTTAACGGGAGTAACTGCACCTTTGTACCTCCAATCGATATAAGGAGCAACTTGTCTCGTTGTTCTATTACTCCTTTCTGATTCCCTTTTAAATCGTTCTTTTGATACCATAACTTTTAAAAATTTTGTAACAAATTCTTCTTTCGTCATATCCGCAAATTTATTAATAGCAACTTTATAATTGATTAAACCCTCCTGAAATTTATCTGTTAGTTCTTTAATTCTTTCCAAATTTTTTTGAAAGATCTTAAATCTGAATGTGTCTTCTTGTGGTGTAAAATTTTTGAGATGCTCTGTCTAAAATATAAAATCATGTTAAGCCCCTTCTGTTTACATTTCATATCAAAAAATGCGAAATTTAAATTTTTTATTGATATGTTGAGGAAATTTTTAATTTTTTTCTCTTAAGCAAATAATGAATTTGTTCCATACATTAGGAATATATATACAGGGTGTCTCAGAATATGTGGACAATCTCTCGAAATCTAATAGAAAACCTAAAAATATTATGACAAGTTCCCATAAACTTTTTTCCTCTGACCCTCCCCTACGGAGATACGTACATAACGGACTCCTCTCAAAATCGTTTTTGTTTAAATAACTTTTAAAATACTAGGCGTAATCAATGATCGATATTATATTTTTTGGCGTAATTTAATATTTTTTTAATATAATGGTTAGTAGATTAGTCTTCTTAAAAGGAACCCATTAAGTCATATTTGGCTTATTGAGTTTGCCAGGGACGGACAAGCTCTGACACAATAATAGCAATTTTTTTAATACCCTGTATGATAAAGGCTTAACAATATTATTTTTGGATAGGTTTAAACTTTAACTAAAAAAAATGTATTCTTGATTGACATCGATAAAATCAACTGTTTAAGAGAAATAAAATATCATGGTTGGTATTTTTTTTTACATTATACAAGGTGTTTTCTAATTGTACGTCAATATTTGGGGAAGCAATTTTTAATTCCATTTCAAGAAGAAAACTTCATATGAACGTATATCCTAAACGTCTTACCTTTTGCGATACAGGGTGGTAAAATATTCTAAAATTAATCATTTTATATTAATATCACTTTAGATATTTTAATTAAATTTGGCATACATGTACTACACAAGAAGCATTTTTTAGTGTACCACATTTTTTTTATTTCCACTAGTGCGTTCGTACGGAATTTGAACCCCCTATTTTGGCAGACATTGATGGTACACCACTGATTTCTCATAAAATAAAAATTATTTTTGAAATCCCCAATTATTTCTAAGTTGATTACTTGATTTTTTTTAATCTGATGCTCGGTTTTTGCTTAAAATAATAAAAAATGTTTTTCTGCATGATCATAACAATATCATAAAGAATATCACCATGCAGAGAAATATCTAGATTTAATTTTTCTAGGTGAAAACCGTGCGTCGGACTAAAAGAATTATAAGCAGATAGAGGGTAGTAGGAAAAAATGTATGGGAACTTGTCATAATATTTTTAGATTTCTATCAGATTACGAGAGATTGCCCACATATTCTGGGACACCCTATATATGTATTAGACAGATTTTATTGGTTATGCTAGGAATAATTCACTACTTGTTCACATTTGCTTGACTAATATAGGTTTATTATTTCGTACCTTGAAATTGATCCATTGTTGTAAAATATCTTGTGCATTTGTTAATAAATTATTAGTATTTTGTCGTGCATTAGTTAACACATTATTAACAGTTGTTCCAAAACCATTAAACTGAGGGGATGTAATCACCCTTGTACCAAGGTGTATTATCACAAAAAAACCTAACCAAATTTGCATTGTGGCAATTTTAAAAACGGAAACGTATATGAGTTATTTTTTTGATAATATATTTACTAATAAGTGACAATTGGTTACTACTACCATTAAAATAAATTTACCGGAATCACGGTATATATACTAAATAATAAACTCCAATGTAAAGTGTTTTCCTATTTTTACCTATTGTACTTGAATGGAAATTCCTCTGGTTTTAGCTTAAATTAGTTTTTTTTGGTCCATTGCTAGTTGGTTAGAAAATAGTATTATAAATTACAATATAATAATAAAAAAATATCAGAATTGTTTAGTTGCTTAAATATGTAATGGAACCATAGTTATTCGCCCGCGTCGGCTACCCAATTTTGGATGTTTGCCGCATTACGCATTCATTTTTATTTGTGATTTGTTTATAAGAAAATTTGACTATTTAATAAAACTATTTTCTTAACATTAAAGTGTACTTCTTTTAGACACAAACTAACGTTTTAAAAGAAAATATTTTAAGAAGTTGCCTTATACAGGATCAAAAACAAATAAACTTTGCATGACACGTGGCTAAATTTTAACAGCTAAATTTTGATTGATTTTGATGATAACGTCGATTACACCGACACGCACCGCTTACATTTAGTGCTGGGACATCGACACCAAACATCTATGTTGACCATCCACCATGACCAAAACAAAGTATTCTAAAATAAATAATAAATAAACATAAACAAATAATTCTGTAACAAAAAGTAAGAAGTTAATTCAAATCCCAGAATTTTTTAGGGACGGATTATAAGAAAAGGAGCATAGATAGGCGTTTTCCCTGCAAGCTATTTCGTTTCGTTTCGGAGCCATAGTTTTACCGGATTTTGACAATAGCCGTTTCGTTGGTACGAAGGTACCTGAAACGCTTAACAGTTTTAAAGCTTTTGGTGCTAAATTAGGATATTTAAAGGAATTTTGTTGCCACCAGACGATAGGATAGGAATTGTGATTGAGCGAGAAGACCAAATATGCTATTATGCCAGGAGGGTAATTCCCCGAAATTGAACGCGTGACGATACGCATGCCGAGGTGTTGCAATTCACACACCATCCATCCACGAAAAAAAGCAATGTTGTTGGATATCGACTGGAGCGAAAACGAAAACCACTTATTTCTAGTTTTAAGCAACTTCTTTAAAAAATTAATATTTTATTTGGAGCTTGAAAATTACGTTTCAAACCTTTTTTTATAATATTGAACATCGAAAGGTAAACATCGATGTCGACATCGATGTTTGTGACATCTAGCATGGATGATTACTGTACGTCGTCACGGGTTGATACTACCCGTCTGAATAGTTCAGAAGAACGGAACGATGTTACTCACCAGTGTCTACAACTAACTCATTCAGCTAAGCGAAATCCAGCTGAAGCGAAAGTTAGCGTTATCGTAAGACAATAGCCGACGATAATTCGCAAGGCGATGATTGAGCGTCTCATTCAGTGTAACATCGCTTGGCCTAACTTCGCCTTGCGAATTATCGTCGGCTATTGCTTTCCGATAACGCTAACTTTCACTTCAGCTGGCTTTCGCTTAGCTAAATGAGTTAGTGTACACACTGGTGAGTAACATCGTTTCGTTCTTCTGAACTCCTTAGACGGGTAGTATTAACCTGTGGCGACGTACAGTTATCTTGTATGTTGTCAGCAATCAACCTTAACGTTGGTGAGCTGCAGATTTTCGCAGCCCCAACGGGCAGCACTTTGCTCTTGGATCTCCAATTTTCATTTTAATCTGCGTATAACTCCTATTGTGGTGGTCACTCTGCTAGCTGGGGTACTTTAAAGCTCAGTATTGATACCAATCTTTTTTGCTATCAAATTATTATACATAACCACTTTCATTAAATTTAAAAAATTGGCTACGCCGTCACTCTCAAACATAGGCGTAGTCAGAATGGGATGGAAGTGATCACGCCCCCCAGAAAAAAGATGCAACGAAAATAATAATATAAATGAAATAAAGCGGCAATAAATCAACATTAATATTTGGTACTTTATCTGTCTGTATCTGTCTGGAATTATTTGGTACTTTAATTTTGCATTTAACTTTATTTAGGCTACGAGAAATGAATTTGTGTTTGCTTTTTGTTAAGACACAATTGTAATAAACCAGATGCGCAGCTCCTAAAAAATTCCCTAGACAAAGTTTTGGGGTCCCTAGGCTCTTCCAGTTGTGAGAAAAGTTTTTCGGCTGAGATGAATTAAATCTTTGCTATGGTGCACAATGATTTAGGAACTATTTTTAAATTTTGTATTGATCCATATACATAAAACAAAATTGTTAAAACTAAAATTTTAGCTAAAAAAGTTTTGGACAAACCTGGGAAAAATAAAAACGTAACACTCATTATTAATTTATTTAGCGTAGTTTCACAACAAAGTAAAATGTTTTTTGTTATTTTTATATGGCAGATGTACCTATTTTCTGTAAAGGTATCTAATACTACTTATTCATTATTATATTACAGTATTACTTAGTATTTTAATATAGTAATTTACGTTACAAGGCCGTGAATTGGTCTATTAAAGTACAAGTCTAGATGTTTACGAACAAAGCAACGGAGGAGCCGAGTCCGGTATTTCTAGACGAGTACTTTAATGACATATCAAGGCCGTATATCGAACAACGTTTTATTTCATACTGTTTTATCTTGTTTTGATAAGTTAATTGAAGTGTGAATATTCGGATAATATGAAGGTGTCAGTATTGTTAAAATAAGCCAATAATATTACATCAGAAGATGTACCTGCTCCTGTAAATTATTAAAATTATTGAAACTACAGTATTACCGGTAACATTTATAAGTAATTTTATTGTAATTTGCATAATAAAAACTGTTCAGAATTAACCCTGTGTTAGTAAAAATACTAAATTTTAGTTTTAGTCCGGTAAAGTTACTTTACCAGCCTAGTGATGTAATGTATCATTTCCCGGACTCAAACTGACAACGTAATAAAATAAAATCTCATTACAGCACTAGTGCATTAATAAACGTCCCTACCAAACTATTAATCAAACTGTAAATTTAAGTATATTATTATGTAATGAAAGTAGATAAAAGTATTATTATGGAACCATTAACATATGATAATTTTTATAAGTAAAAAAATTAGACGATAAGTAAATACATAGCAAAAAATAAGTTATTTTTTACAATAGTAGAATTTTTTTTTTTTTGAGACAGTACAACTGAAACATGGTGCCCAAAAGATTATTCTTACCAGTCTTTCACTATGGCCGTTCTGCTTAAAATATCTAGTTTTATTACTTATTTCGTCTTGCAGAAATTCATTACTGTTATGTAAGGTCACTGCGCGGTTATATAGAGTACGTATGACCCCTTGCTTTTTTCCGTTGGAGTGATTGCAATTCTGGTGCAAAAACCACTCTAAGAAGTATTCTTACTAAAACGAGACCGGACAACAATGTTTCAAATAATTACGAGTACTGTATCTACCAAATTTCCCGTGAATGTGGTGAGGTATACATCGGGGAAACAAAAAGACCACTTAAAAGTAGAGTTAAAGAACACAAAAACATACGTAACGAGGTAAAACGTCAATGCAAACACCGCATACAATGGTGAGAAGCAAAAATTATTTATAAAGAAACCCACTGTAAGAAAAGAAAATTAAAAGAAGCTGTGATAATTGCAAAAAACCAAAATGCATTTAACAAACCTAGTATCCACATTCCGAATATATGGCAGTGTGATCTAAAAGTTTTTAGCTTACTGAAATTCACCCTTTGGGACCAAAACTACCCCTAGGTAGGGGTGGAAAATCGAGGTTTGGACGCCGGATTCGCAACGGTGGTATTCTCATGAACTTGTCAACGCTGGATCCGAATTGTGATGTAACCAGAACTTGATTTTCCATCCCTACCTAGGGGTATTTTTGGTCTTAGAGGGCGAATTTCAGTAGAGAAAAAGCTTTTTAATTACAAATTCGGGCTAGCGTTGAAAAGTATATTGGAATACCATAGTTGAAATCCATCTTTCACCCCTTCTATGGGTAGTTTTCGGCTTCTGGGTCAAATCCTAGATGTGTCCAGTTGTGTTATATCTTGTACTAAAGCTATCTTAAAAAGTATACCTAAAGGTTTTCCACCCATCGGACGAATCACCTTTACACAAAAGCCAATATTTTCCATTATCCAGATTTTTTTGCTTACCTTAACAAACCAAACCAGATAAAGCATCACATAAGAAGCAAAGAAGACATTTTCTTTTTTTTTTAGTTAACCCTACTAGCAAATTAAAAGCTTTGAAAAATTACCCCGTCGTTGATAAAGAAAAGTTAAACACCTACATAACAAAATGATACAAATATAACGAAACACTAAAAATAAAATAAAACAACATGAAACAAAGTAACCTTTATATTATCGAAAAATAAATAGATGTAGTAAAAAGTTTATATATCAAGATATTTATTTAAATGCATTAGTATTTCCATATAAAATGTATTTGGTTTCTTAGTTTAAATTCTACCAACATAAATTTAAACATTTTCAATTAATTACCAAAAATACATTAATAATATACATTGGGCAGTGAATTTTCCGTATTTGAGTGGCACTTTAAGAATACAAAACTAAAAGTACTAAGTTTGAAAAAATTTTTGGTGGCAGGGTTTGACTTTTTTAGGTTTTTTATAACTTATAAACACCCTACATGTTCTTTTGTCAACTTGTCAAAAGTAAAATTAAAAAAAAAAATCTAAGAAATAAGAAATTTGTATAATTAAGTTAAGTATGTACATTAGTAATTGGTGTAATAAATACTCATGCATGTGTACCTTCCATATTACTACTAGGTACTATTAAATTATGGTGTTTATTAGAGATCATGTTGTTAAAATTCGAACTGGAATACATTATGGTATAGAATAAATGAATATTTAGCGGTGCCATTTTATCAAAAAAGGCATAAGGACTAATGGTAAAATTTTACCGGACTAATCCTTAGACAGGTAAAGATTTGACGATTAAATATTAATTTAAAATAGCAAAATAATTTTGTTAAAATTGAATACAAAAATACACCAGTTTAATAAATGTTTCTTGTATTTTAAGTTTGCAATTATTATTTTTGTAGCTTTCTTTAAAAGCGCTCTGCTGACTAAAGAATTTAAGTAGTAATTTTCAAGACACGTTGTAAACAGCTAGTTATAAAAATTTCTAATTGGGTATTATCCATATATTTTAAACAAAGCAAAATACACATAAATTCCTAGCTACGAGTCCCCAGGTCAATTTTATAATCTTAGAAGTCCGTAAAAAAGAGCCAGTACCGAATAGTTTAGGTATAAAAACATAAATAAACAGAGAAGTTTAAAGGGACTGCAAAACGACTCGTGACGTCACATCGCATATAAATACAGATTGTTTACGTATCAATTTTTTCTATTTCCAGTTGTGCTGAGGTAAATCTCGATATACATAGTATTTTGTTTTATATTGCGTGGCTAAATAAAGTGGCTTTATGGCTAGCAAAGAATTTGTCAAGGCTTCCACAAACAATTTAGCCTCTGTGGATATGCTTATGGTAATGGATTACATTAAAAATGACGAACGTTTTAATTCAGCTTAAATCAGAGGTACAAAAGCAGCATTGATTGTATTTATTTTATGTGTTAAATAAAATAAAACATCTTTTTACAATACTTGATGTTTAAACCAAATTAGAATAATATATTTATGTAGGTATTTATGTATTTGTTAATTAAAACCTTATTTCTAACTTACATTAAAGTGGTCTTCACAACAGAAAAATTCACTTTTTGATTCTGGCATATCACGTCTTGCTGCTGTAAACCATCGTTTCTTACACTCATAATCCCCTCGAGGCACACATAAAAAATATTTTGTTTGGTGTACTTACAGATGTGCTCGTACAAAGGGCAAAAAACACTATTTATTTTTTGATTTGTTCATATTACCATTATTACTCATTTAAAAAGCTGTGAATATTTCTTGATATTAACAGCAACTTAAACTTTTTTCACTGTAGCCACGTAAATAATGCCGTAATAAACTTAAACCTCTCTTAAAAGGTGACAATGTATTAAAAACACAAATAACGCTTTACTGTTTATATGCGCTGTGACGTCAGACAGCAGCGACCTTCGGAAAGCTTGTTTTGGCGCTAAATCTTGGGTTTGAAATTTAAACGGCAGTTTTTGCTTGAAATATGCTTTTAAATTTTTTTTTGACATTTTGACATTACTATACGATTTATACGCATCTATGCTATTTTATAGGTTTTCTAAAAAACGTGAATATACCCACTTGCTCTTCGTTGTGGAGCGGCCTAAATGTAGAGTCAGTAGCAACACCAGTTATTTTTGAGAATGGAGCTGTATAAGGAGAAGCGATAACCAGTAAACAACATACTAAACTACAAGCGCAAAATTCAAGTGAACGCCTTATATTTAATCCATTCAGTTGCTTATTTGGCGGTAAAGCGGTCCGAACTTAACCTCTGTATATACTTGATCCCGGAATTCAAAATTTTTGTATGTTAATCGAGAGGCAATTGAATATCTTGCTTATTTGAAGCTTAGAGTGGCTGGACCGCGATAGCGATGCACAGGTAGTCGTATTAACAAAACGCTGGATGATTGTCATTCGTACGACCAAGATAGCAAAACATATTACTGTCTTTTCTTGATACTCAAGCAGTATTTAACTTGAAATGGTGCTTACGCGTAAAGGCCTATTATTTTATGGAGGTTTGTCCTTTTAGGCTAGGACGAATCGGCGCATGACTACCAAAAACTATTCGACCGCAATTTTTTTATACGATCCTCCTTAAATTGCCCTACTGATATAAATGCATATTGCCAGGGGGCCACCTGGTGCCATATTGTTTAAACCGAATTTGTTTAAACAATTGCAAGAAATTTTTATTTCCCAACCGGACAAATTTTTAAAATATTTTTTATTGAAATACAAAGGAAAAAGGTACCATGACTTTTTGCGATACTGTTAAAATTTTTGGAGATATAAATTTGTAAAAGTTCGAAAAATCTCAAAATTGGGTACTTTTGACCCATGAAAAATATATATAAAAAAAGACAAATATATAAAAAAAGTATTTTTTTATTCTTTAAACAATAATTAATAATACCCTTAATTGAGATTTGACAAAATTTTATTGTTTATAACTGTTTTTTGATTGTTTATTACGCGCGCTCACACAAGTAAAATAAAGCTTAAATAACTTGTGTAAAATTGATCTCAGAAAAAAAAGGTTATAAAAACAAATTGTAGATAATTTATTTAGTAATAACATTGCTCTATTTAAAAATTTTGATAAAATAATAGTTTTTAAGATAAAGGATAAATAATGATTCAGGACACAGAGAGGCCGATGCAGCGTATGACTCAGGGAGATGACGATACTTCAAGGTACTACGGTAATAAACAATCTAAAAACAGATATAAACAATAAAACAATTTTAAATCTCAATTTAGGATATTATTAACTATTCATTGGGTCAAAAGTACCCAAATTTGCAATTTTTCGAACTTTCAAAAATTCATATCTCTAAAAATATTAACTTTATCGTAAAAAGTCATAGGACCTTTTTTATTTGTATTTCAATAAAGTATATACAAGAGAATTGTCTTGTTGGGAAATAATAATTCCTTGCAATTGTTTAAACAATTTCGGTTTAAACAATATGGCACCAGGTGGCCCCCTGGCAACATGCATTTAGGTATATCATCAGTAGGGCAATTTAAAGAAGATCCTATAAAAAAATTCAGGTCGAATAGTTTTCGGTACTTATGCGCCGATTCGTCCTAGACTATTTATAATTAGGATGATGTGGTTCATTAAGGAGTGAACAAATTTTTTTTTTTTTTTGGTCTGATGGCCTTACAAACTGGTGTATTGGCCACGAAAGTTTATAGTGCATAATTAAATATTTCTATTGGGGTCATAAAAAGAGTAAAGGTCAAAGTTTATTTTATTACAAACATATGTTTGTGTGCAATGTATATTTACTATTATTCAAAAGGTAATATAACCAAATAGATCAGGAGAGTAGGATAAATAGGAATTAAAACAGGGACACACGCTTCTCGCCCAGGGGTCTATCAGGGCATTTTTAAAAAACATACAGTGTGGACCCGGATTGAAGGGAAATACATTTATGGTAAACATGGTTATGGTTAGACATGATTTGTAGTTTACGTTATATTTTTAATTTTAATGTATTATTAATGAAAAGATAAATTTCTTTAAAGATTTTGGGATTATTTGATATTAAAATGTATGGCATCCATAAAGGGTTTAAAATATTATTTTTATTAAGGTAACAGATAAATTCATCAATTTTATCCTTATGTAAAGGACAGTTAAAAAGTAGGTGGTTTATATCTCCAAATTCTCCGCATGGACAAAATGGATCTGGTTTAACACCGATTTTGTGTAGATGTGCAGGAAATCTTCCATGATTTAGTTTTAATCTACTGATAGTTGACACTATTCTTCTGGGGTAGTTCGCCTTTTGAAACCATTGCGATGTAGGAATGGTGGGGTGAATTTTAAAATAATGTGTGTTTGTTTGTCTTCCATAGGCTTGCCATTCCATATTCCATTTTTGAAGTGTACATATTTTAAGTTCGTGGATTAGGTCGGGTATAACCAAGGCATCCATTATAGAGTTGTCTTTATTGCTCGTTTTGACAATTCTGTCAATTTCCATATTGCCCTTTATTCCTGCATGTCCTTTGGTCCAGATAAAACTGAATGTTTTATTGGGATATTTTGAAAGTATACATTTTATTTTTGAGATGTAGAGATGTGGAAAATTGACTTTAGAACTACTAAAGTTTTCAATTTTCTTTAAAACAGATTGTGAGTCCGTGCATATAAGAAAACTTTTATTATTTTGTTGCACAGCCCATGTCATTGCGTAATATATTGCAGCAGCTTCGGCCGAAAAAATGGATACGTTTTGATTAAACATATATCTTTCAAAATATTTTATTTTAGGAATATAAAATGCGCCAGCGACTTTGTCCAGATCTTTGGTACCATCAGTGTAGATAAATAGAGTGTCAGAGGAAAAAGATGATACTGCTTTATTGAAAGTTATATGACATGTACCTTCCGATGGATATGTGGGTATATAAATGGGCGGTTTTATAAAAATGGCTTGGTAACTTATTTCATAAATATTTTGCGCTTTTGGAGAATTTGTCGATAGAAAATTTTTATTTTTGCATTCACCGTAAGCAATAGCCAAAGCGGGTGGATTTTTTTTATCCCAATATTTTTCTGTCATACTGTATATGTATAAGGCATAAATTTTATTTAATAAGGGACTATTTGCAGAGTGTAGTTTAAGAATATATTTTGCAGCTAAAAATTCCCGTCTGCACCATAAAGGAGGTTCTAATGCCTCCACCATTACAGCCGCATTTGGAGATGATTTCATTACCCCCAAGCATATTTTTAGTGCTTTAGATTGAATTCTATCTACTTTTTGAAGATGCACTTTGCTAGCAGCACTATAGAAAATACTGCCATAGTCGATAACAGACCTAATAAATGATTTATAAAAAAGAATGGAGGTTTGTTGTTGTGCTCCCCATGAAAAACTAGTAACTTGCCTTAGGATATTCAGTCCCTTTTCTACTCTGGTAATTAAATAATTTATATGACTATTCCATAAGAGTTTTTTGTCCAAAATTATGCCTAAATATTTATATTCATTTTTAACAGGAAAAATGGTTTTATTTAAAGATATTTCTGATTTCTCTGGTATTCGTCTTCGGCTAAAAAAAACCACCGAAGATTTAGTGTTAGATATAGTGAAACCATTATTAAAGCACCACTGTTTTAAGCAATATGCAATGTGATTCAAGTTATTAATGCATTCCTGTTGTTCTTTTTGTGTGGTGTAGATTACAAAATCGTCAGCGTATTGAATTGTTTGAATATGGTTAGACCAGATATTGTGAAAATCTATGGTATATAGATTAAAAATTAAGGGGCTTAATACTGAACCCTGTGGTATACCCTTTGATGTTATTCTAGGGCCAATATTGGTATTATAATGTTTTACAAATATTTGTCTGTTCGAAAATAAGTTTATAATTGTGCGAATAATTTTATCAGGAATTTTTAATGCATTTAATTTATCCCATAATATGTCCAGATTAATATTATCGTAAGCTGCCTTAATGTCCACAAAAAATGCACTGGTACACTCATTTCTCGTTAGCCCAAGTTGGATGTCAGTGATTAGATGTGTTCCAGCATCTAAAGTGCCCTGTCCGGGTTTAAGGCCATATTGATTGTAGGGTAAAATACTATTATGCATTGCCCAATATTCAAGTCGAAACTTTTATCATCCTTTCAAAAGTTTTAGTAATACAGGACATTAAAGTAATTGGCCTGTAAGATTCGCAGTCATTTAAGTTTTTATTGGCTTTATGAATTAGTATGATTAAATTTGTTTTTAAAGAATGAGGAATATGTGAGGTATTCCACATTTCATTATAAATACTAAGTAAAAAGGTCTTGGCCTCGTAACCCATATTTTGCAACATTGGATAGCATATATTATCAAGTCCTGGGGCAGTATTTTCGGGTCTTTTAATTGCTTTTTCTAGCTCGCTCAAGGTAAATTCATTTGTTAAAAAATTATTTTTATAATTATTAGATTTATGATTATAATTATTTTCAGTAGAGGGTGGTGATAAATTGTTCAGAACTTCTTGAGCTATGTCTACAGATATGTTTTCATTATTGCTTTTTCCATTTCTTTTAAGATTTTTAATTTGTTTCCAGATTTCGCTTACGGGTGTATTTTTGTTTAATTTATTACAGTAATTTTGCCAGTAAGCTCTGGCTTTTTCTTTAAAAAGTCTTTTTGTTTTTGCTATTGCTTTTTTAGCATTGCAAAAGTTTGTCATATCTGATAGATTTTTGTAGACTTTTAAGGCGTTTTTTCTTGCTTCAAGAGATCGTTGACATTCTTCATCCCACCAAGGTGCATTCTTATGTTTTTTTGCTAAAAATGGTTGGTTTTGTTTCATTGATTGATTGGCAGCTATGTTAAGACAATTAACAAAAAAGTCAAGTTTTTCATCAACATTTTGGAAAGCTGGTGAACTAAATATTTGATTCTCCAATGACTGTCGAAAAATATTCCAGTCCGCTGTGCTTAACCTCCATTTGCGGGAAGGATATATCATTTTATCCGTGTTAGAGTTGTAAGCTAGATTTAAAATAATTGGAAAATGATCTGATCCCAATGTATCGGGATGTGTATGCCAGTTTATCAGCGGGGCTAAGTTAGTGGATGATAGAGTAATATCCAGGCGGGATCCTTCATCATTGGGTCCTGATAGTCTTGTTGGCTGGCCTGTATTTAGAATTATTAAATTACAATTGTTAATGGCTTCGACCAAATCATAACCCTCTTTTGTGTTAGATACCGAACCCCAAGCTCCATGATGAGGATTAAAATCGCCAGTGATTATAACATCAGTATACATTGAAAAAATGGTGTTCCATTCTTTTGTTGTCATTTTTAGTGTAGATGGTCTATAAATAGAGAAAAAATTAATCCACTTATTATGGATCAATACCTTAACGCCGCATATTTCGGGCTTATTAACAATATTTAGATCAATTTCTTCGTAATCATAGGAAGATGCTATCAGGATAGCAACACCACCTCCATTACGATCTTTTCGATCATGTCTAACTATGTTGTAATTTTGAAAGTTTATATTGATATTAGGTTTTAACCATGTCTCTGAAATGAGACATATGTCAATTTTTTCATCATATAAAAATTTTTGAAAGCTGTGCTTATTAGAAATTAAGGACCTTGCATTCCATTGTATTATTTTTATAGGAAACTCATTACTATTTTTTTGTGCCATTTTTATGTATTATTTAAGGTGTTTATTAAATTTGATAGGTTAGTTTTAATTTCATTTTCCATTTCTGTCATATTTACTATAGAATTTGAGTTAATTATTGTGCTAACTAAATTTTTTGTGTACATTGAAAATTTTTCTATTATTTTTTCTTTAAATGTTAAAAATTCTTCCCTATAAGGGTTAGGTAGTATTGAGGAGGAAATACTAGAGATCGAGTCTCTTCTTTCCCGTTCTGGTTCATCCATATCATTAGCCTTCCGTTTTTTGGATATTTCATTTGAATTATAATGGACAGATTGATTGTAATTTTTAAAAGTTTGTGATCTGGGTTTTGCAATATAATTTTTTTGGGAGGGTTCAGGCAAAGGTGGGTACTCTTTTATATTGTTTAAGGGTTGGTACCTATTTTGAGTAAGAATATTTAAAAATGTTGGGTTGTTAGAAATTTTTTTTGCTTCATTGAAAGTTAAAGATTGTGATGCCATAATTTCTTTAATTTTTTTTTGTTCTAAAAATTCCGGACAATTTTTGGAATTAGAGTTGTGAGCATTTGAGTTGCAGTGTGTGCATTTTGTTTCACATGTTGTTGTGGTTTCTGTGTGTGTTACACCGCAGTTTTTGCAGCGTTTTTTGCCTTTGCAATTTTGGGTAGTATGTCCAAATCTTAAGCAGTTTTCGCATTGTATAACCGGGTAAATATAAGGCTCGATTTCGAATTCGACGCTATTTATGTGTACGACTGAGGGTAGTCTATTACCCGTAAAATGTACATCGATCATTTGTCTAGGTACGTATTTGGTATTTCCCTGATCATCTGTAATTTTTCGCAATCTGCGTTGTACTTTAGTAATGGTGGGTATTTCTAATTTTATTTCCTCTAAAATATATTCGTCGCTAAAATAGGTATCAATGCCTTTGATTATACCGCGTTTTTCCGTAAAAAATCTTGGGATATAAGCGACCAGATTGTTTTCGTCTAGGCTTTTTTCCGTGATTAGAGCATTAGCCGCATTATAATTAGTAAAAGTAGCTTTTACTTTATTACGACCAACTGACACAATATTTATAAGTGATTTTCGAATAAAAGGATTTTGTTTTAAATAATGACCTGCTCTAACGGCGTGTAATTTACCTAAATTTTTATCCTTAGATTCTATAAAAACACAGTACGGAGCTCTGTCTGAGTGACGATAACGGTTATCTTTGTCGTATTTTTCAGGTCTTGTATTTTTTTGTTGGGGATCAGATTTATTGAATTTATTTGTATTGTTTTCATACATATTTTTTATCAAAGTAGTAAGAGGATTATTGGAAGGTAATTTATTAATATCGATATCAAGAGGTAAATTAATTCTATTTTCCGTATTGTTGCTCTGTTTTGAAACAGACTCACCGGATGAGACGTTTTTATCCTGGTTTCTATTTTTAAGATTCGTTGCTGGCAGTTGAGATTGATTATCGGGGGGGTCCCCCCCTTCACCATAAACTCCACTTTCCATATTAATACACTTTTAAATTTATTCTTAGGTATATTGCACTGATAAAATTGTTTTTGTACGAAGGCACGCAAACGATAAACGATAAGGACTCGCAAAAAAAAGATACGCTCCGGTATATCGACTAGTCCGCTGAACGGACTAAACGGAACTGGAGTGAACAAAATAATATGACTGTTTTTTAGAACTTCCCAAGCTAGAATTTTGTTCTGTTGATGATGATTCTAGGGGAAGATGTGCTTTCCTTGCTTACTTGGACCGCATTCCGCTGGTATTTACATAAAGAAAAAAATCATTATATTCACATTTTAAGTAATTGTACTTCTACATGATAATTAAGGGGAACTTATATTTACGAGTTCCCGGATTCTAGTTAGCTACACCCCTCGGACTGAACTGAATCTCGAAATCATAAAGAACTGCTCGAAGTTCCGAGCAGCTGTTTATACCTCCCAGATTTAGCCCGAGAAGTGTAACTCGGATCCGGGTACTCGTAAATATAATTTCCTCCTTATGCTCATTCGGATTTTCTCAAACTTAGCATTTTTGGTTTAAAAATAATTTATACTAATGGATAACTGGCTGTATTAGCAATACCACAATGATTATTAGCATCTTTAGCCATTTTAATGTATCCTCCTACACCCCATTGGGGACCATAAGAGTTTTTAACTAGCCAGTACTTTTGACCGTTCGGTTCCTGTCCATACCCGACAACCAGTACCGCATGGTTCATATCATCCTGAGTGTTTCCACACTCTGGGTCATAGTATACTCCATCAGAATAAAATTGAAGGCCATCTCTGCTTGCGTCAATAGCTACAGCCACAGGGCCTAGTGTTGCTACTGCTATTTCAAGCCCTTTTTCATCACCTTCAGCAATGTCTACGTACCCTAAAAAAATAAAAATAAACAGTAATTTACTCCTAACATGCTATTCCCTTGTGACCAACAAAAATAAATCGTCTACTTTTTATAATTACAAAAAAAAAATGTATGATCTGGCGGCAATTCATAAAAATCTTGACTCCTAGGGACTAAAGTAATCGATTAGCACAGTTTATAGATTTTTTTTTGGTAATTAAAATTTAACAGCAAAACACCAGTACTATTTTTAAAAAGATGCATAGAACCTAAAACACCAAAATCCGTATAAAAGTTAGCTTTTCTTCCTTTTTTATATGAAAAAAAAACTGCCAAAAGTGCCATTTTTTCTTGTAGAATGAAAAAAATTAATTCAACTGTAATTTTATCGCGATACCAATGATCCATATACAGGGTGTCCCCGAATATGTGGGCAATCTCTCAGAATCTAATAGAAAACCTAAAAATATTATGACAAGTTCCCATAAACTTTTTTTTCCTACGAGCCTTCCCTACGGAACTTTTTAAATACTAGGCGTAATTTAATATTTTTTTAATATGATGGTTACTAGATAAGTCTTCTTAAAATGAGCCGATCAAATCATATTTGGCTTATATAGTTTGAAAGGGACGGACTAGCTCTGACACAATAATGTCATTTTTTTAACTCCCTGTATGATAAAGGCTTAACAATATTATTTTTAGATAGCTTTAACCTTAAACTAAAAAAAAAAGTATTCTTAATTGACCTCTTTAAAATCAACTTACGAGAAATAAACTATCATAGTTGGTAATTTTTTTTGCATTATATAGGAAGTTTTCTAATTATACGTCAATATTAAAGGAGGCAATTTTGGGGTCCAAACGAAAACTTCATATGAACGTATGTCCTAAACGTCTTAGCTTTTGAGATACAAGGTGGTGAAATTTTTAAAAATAAATAATTTATTATTAATATCTATCTTACCACTTTAGATATTTTAATGAAATTTGGCATGCATGTACTATGTGTCAAGAAGCTTTTTTTAGTGTACCACAATTTTTTTTATTTGCCAAAATAGGCAGGTCAAATTTGGTGCGAACGCCACTGGTGAAAATAAAAAAAATGTGGTACACTAAAATATGCTTCTTGATACGTAGTACATTTATGCCAAATTTCATTAAAATATCTAAAGTGGTATTACAGATATTAATAATAAATAATTTGTTTTTAAAAATTTTACCACCCTGTATCTCAAAAGTTAAGACGTTTAGGACATACGTTCATATGAAGTTTTCTTCTTAAAATGGACCCAAAAGTTGCTTTTCTAAATATTGACGTACAATTACAAGACACTGAAAAAAATTACCAACCATGGTATTTTATTTCTCGTAAACAGTTGATTTTATTGATGTCAATCAAGAATACCTTTTTTTAGTTTAAGGTTAAAGCTTTCCAAAAATAAAATTGTTAAGCCATTATCATGCAGGGTGTTAAAAAAATTGCTATTATTGTGTCAGAGCTAGTCCGTCCCTGGAAAATTAAATAAGCCAAATATGATTTAATAGGTTCAGTTTAAGAAGACTTATTTAGTTGCCATCATATTAAAAAAATAATACATTACACCTGGTATTTTATAAGTTATTTAAACATAAACGATTTTCAGGGGCTTCCGTTATGTACCTGTATCTCCGTAGGGAGGTCATAGGAAAAAAATTTATGGGAACTTGTCATAATATTTTTAGGTTTTCTATTAGATTCCGAGAGATTGCCCACATATTCTGGGACACCCTGTATAAATCGTTGGCGATACTCTCAACAGGATAAAGAATCAAAAAACATACAAAATATTTTTTCACTAATACTTATTGGTGCTTTTTTTACAGAGAAAAGTCGGAAAAACCGCTAAATTTGACAACTTCTTTAAAAATTCATAATTTTTCGATCAGGTCTGGCATGACGGGCTTCTTAACAAACTTCCTTCTTACGGTCTTCCACCTAAGCTTTGCTCTTGGCTCTCCAGTTTTCTTTCTAATCGACATAAATCAGTTATTGTAGATGGTCATTCTTCCAGCTTCTAGGTTAATGCTGGGTGCACCAGGGCTCAGTACTGGCACCCACTCTGTTCCTTCTACACCTTAACGCTCAACTCTCTTTCACAATCAATCCCATTCACAGTTTTGCTGACGATAGTACCCCCCACTCTAACATTAAATTTCTCAAGCCAGTCAATAAGCCTAATTTGGAAACCAAGCATAGGTCAATGGGGATGTCTCCCTCGCAAGACCTCAAACTTATCTTGGATTGGGGCGCCAAAAATCTTGTTCAAGTTAATGTCTCGAAAACACACTCACGATCACTGTAGCAAAAAAGTCTGCTAATGCTTATCCGTTACATATGAGCGGCTAAGTTCTGCAGAACTCGTTTAATCTTGTCTGCGTTACTTTTGAGAATAACCACGACTGGCACATTACATCCATAGCCTCGGTAGCTTCAAGAAAGCTTGATTCCTCTTTCGAGCCAGAAAGTATTTCTCTTCTTCCAATCTGTATACTCTGTATGTATCTCAAATCAGACCCTCTTTAGAATATTGTTCTCAAGATCTAAAGATGCCATTTTTTCGCTTCTTGAGGACGTGTATCTAGGGCTTAATGATGGAGACGGGGCAGCTGTAGTGTTTTGTGATTTGTCCAAGGCGTTCGATTGTGTGAATCATGAAACATTGCTTCGGAAACTAAAGCATTTGGTTTTAGAGGCACATCGTTAGACATGTTGAAGTCATATTTGTCCGGCCGTTGCCAGACAGTATTCTTTAAAAATGAGCATTCTGCGATAAATCCCATAACCTCGAGGGTGCTCCAGGGCTCTGTTCTTGGCCCCTTGTTATTTCTTTTATATGTAAATGACTTACCAAATTTAGATATTACAGGTTCAGTTACAATGTTTGCTGAAGACATCACACTATTTTGGCAGCATAGGGACAACGAAAATTTGCAATATAACGTTAATAAAGGCATTTTTAAAATAAAAAATGGTGTGATGCAAATTATCTCTCTTTTAACATTTCTAAAACCAATATTTTAACTTTTAAATGTCATCTTAATGGGGACTGCTTGATAATGTGAATATCAACAATCCGCAGGTTAACAAGTATCCAGGACTTCAAATAGATGAAACGTTAAAGTTTAAAAGTCACATTGCAAGCTTAAACAGGTTGTTATGCCTTGAGAGTGGTTGCAGAGGAACTGGATGCGGGCTTGGTTAGAAATGTGTATTTTGCACTTATAGATTCACATTTGCGTTATGGTATTTGTTTTTGGGGCTTATGCTTTGATACCCTGTTTGGATCAGTCTTTGTATTGCAAAAAAAGCTCTTAGGATCATGTACAAAATTCGACGTAGGGATTCATGTAGACCTTTATTTCTGAGTTATAGAATTTTGACACTCTCCTGCATTTTTATATTGGAGTCAGTTTTCTTATGCACTGTAAGCACAAAAATAGTTTAACGTCAGTATCTACTTATTCCTCTCGTAGAATGAATACTTCTCCCTTCCGATTCCTCCCAATTCGTTATTTAAAAACTCTATAGTTTATAACAGTAGAACGCTGTTTAACCACTTTTCTGTGCGACTAAGACAAATAACTAAGGAGAAAAAATTTCGTATAGAAGTTAAGAAGCTATTGGTTGAGAAAGCCTATTATAATACTAACGAATATTATGACGCTATTAAATTAGTGTTGTTCGTCCTTTTCAAAATGTTTGTCATATTATATTTACATAGTACCTGACAAATTTATCTTTTTTATTTTGTTAATTTTAAAAATTGGTTATAGGTTTATATTTTAAAGTGATTTATTTTTATTTTATATTTAGATAAAAAACGTTGCTTGGTAAATGAGAATTTTATATTTTTTACACAATAAAGCTTTTTTTGATTTGATTTGATGTCTGGAAAATGGCGTCCCTTACAACAAGAAGAGCCGTTTGTCTTATTAATGATCTCACGCTCTTGCCCACCGTCGAGCTGTAGGGGATCTTGTCGCACTTCTATAGGTATTTTTACGGCTTCTGCTCAGAGGTGTTGGCCAGTATAATTCCCCCTTTGGCAGCTCCCAACAGAGCAATACGTAGTGCAACTTTTATGCATCCTTTTACAGTTCAACTAGAGAGGCCCCGAACTTCCCGCTTTCTTCGTTCATTCATCCCCAGTGTGTCTAGACTTTGAAACCTGCTACCCGCAGAAGTTTTTCCTTCTCCTACCAATCTCCAAATATTAAAGTCCCGTAAAAAAAATGGAGCTTTTTAAAGTGGAAAAGTTGATCTTCGGGAAGACTATTTATAACATATCATTTAAACGGTCTAAAGGGAATTAAGGGAAATCTGTCCGATGTGTGTGTGTGTTTTTTTTTTTCAAAATCGCAGCTTAGATATTTTGCAGTATATTTTAGACGATTCAGCGTATTAATACAAACTTAAAATTAACGAATTTAAACATTCTAAAAAAACATATTCTAAAAACGCTTGATACATTATTTTTCCAAATCTATAAATAAACAGGATCTTATGATTTGTCATGACTATGGTTAAAGAACCTCAAGATTAGTAGTTTTTTAATAGCGATCTGCATAATTTCATAAACTGGATGTAAATAATTGATTATGTAAGAATAAATTGTTTTAGTTTAAACTGGAAACATTTAAGTTGAATGTCATGGACAAGGATCTTGTTTTGTGATTTACCTACTTTAAATAGTTATTAGCCAATAAAGTTACAAAAATGATGCGACTACTTTATAACAACCTTATAATAAAATTATGTAATATTAAAAAAAATGTCTGGTTATTGGTAAACAGCTATCACTTATTAAATTTTAAATAAAGAATACCTACTTTTTTGTGTCAAGTTGTTGAGATTAGATAAATTAAATATTCACAACATTCTGTAACCTCAAGCACATGGGTATATTGGGACAACTTATTATAATTTTATCTCATTTCTAAAAATTTAGTCATGTGGGATGATTTTGTATTGTAATTATTTTATACAGGATGAAGTATTTAACTCGAATAAATCAGTTTTAGAAAGCCTCTTTATTTGCTGAAAAATACAAAATACGGGTTCCTTCATTTTTAGTGTAGCACACTTAGATCAGAGCTGAAGCCTTTGAAAATGGAAAAAAGTAAAAAAAAATCAAAGTAAAATGAAACCCTTTAAAAAAGAAAGAGAATATAGCAAAAATGAGAGGAAAATAATTTACGGGCGATCTGAGGTCGGGAAGTAAAAGGGGATAAGTTTTTAAGGGTAAAAAACGGTCTCTCGATTTTTGACAAAACTGCAAGTCCTATGGAAAAAAATTAAAAAGCAAAGTTGTAAGTAATAAAAAGATCTACAACTTTTGTATTTACACTTTTTTCACATAACCTCAAAATTTATGTAAAAAATTTAAATAACCAAGTTTTTGGTTTTTTGTTTTTATCTTTAACAAAATATTATTTTTACGCAATTTGGTGAAAACTTACCCTTTTATGTCCCAAACACACTGTAATTTTTTTAATTTAAAATATTTATTTTTTTATCTTATTTTGACTTAATATCGAAAAAGCACCCCAATTTTTACTCAAATTTTCTCTTGTCAAAATATCTGCTTTTTTTTGTTGGTTGGCTTTTTTTTCGTTTAAATTTTTACTTTCTAAGGGTGTGAAAAAAATACACATTACTATGGTAAAAGTTCTTAGAAAATGCTAATAAAAACGGAAAAAACTCGAATCCGATTTTTTTTTAATCATTATGTACATTTTTGAGCTATTTATTAAAATTTACACTTTAAATACTCGAAAAACTTAAGATTTGATGTAACCCTGATAAACAAAAAATTGCAAATCGAAATACTCTATTACAATTAACAACCAAATGTATGGTTATTGGTTAAAAAAGAAATTGTATTTGAGTGTTTTTTGTTTCTTTGCATTTTCTGAGAACATTTACCATGTAATATATATTTTTTCTCATAGTGAGATAACGTTAGAAATGTTATAAAACGTGATACATTAGTTCTATTTTAAATTGGGAATCTGAGAAGAAAATATGCTAAACGTTTTAAGCAATTTTTAAGTGACAGTCTTCATCCAAGGCAGTAAAAAAAACTGTAACAAGAATTGTGTTTTTTAAAGACAAAAATAAATAGTAGGACATATTCTTTTTTATGCCTTTTTTAACGAGCTATTTCAATACAAACTTTTTAATTAAAAACAAGTTTAGGCAAATGTTTTTATTTATTTAAGAAAATAAGGGGGTTTTCTGTTACTCAATGTATTTCAGTTAAAATCCACCCCCCCCCAATACACACATATAAATTAAATTAACTTTTTTTTTGATAAAGTATATTTATATTACTGAGAACACCAGAATTTTGTTTTCAAAAAGATACATACGTAATAATAAATTTAAAGTAGCAATATTTTTTAAATAATTTGGAATTTCCTGCAACGCAGTCGATTATCTCTTTAACATTGAGATTATGAAGGATTTCTTTTTTAACCGCCATGAGCATAAAGCTGGATAAAAGTTCATGACGTAAAGTAGTTCGTAGACGATTTGTGATGAATTTCAGTTTTGAAAAACAGCGTGCCCAGGCCACTTGAGTGATGTACTGCGTTGCGAGATATTTATATGCCAAACCGATAATCGAATAAGCACTACATATTAAGCTGTCCGTTCTAAGACTGAAAAACAGCAAATTAGGCAGCTGCGACAAGAAATGGTAAATTTTTGAAAACGAATTTCATCGTCTTGTTCTTCATCGACTTCGTCTTCGCGTTCAGGATTGTCCGGAAATTCTTCGTTATCATTGTCTTCAGCTTCAATTAAACTTAAGCCATTTTTCAAATACGGCCAGTTCTCAGCAAAGTGGATCAAATCGATTCTTTTCTCAAAGGTTCCGAGGTAGCTTCTTCGTTTTTTTTTATCAACAATTTGCAGAGCTGATCAAAAGCATTCATTGGTATTGTTCCTTTGTTAACTTCGTTGAAATTTTTAGGATCTAGGTATGCAAAAATTCGATAGTTGGATTTTTTTCAGAATAGAAACCTGATTCGTCTGATTTTTTTTCTTTTCTTTTGGCATTTGACCTGTAACTTTTCTTTCACATTGTCGTTAATACCTTTTTCTTTCATTATTAAGTTAATTTTGTCACGAAATTGTCTGCTGCAGACTTTACTCGCTCAAAATCGCGTAAAAAAGATATTACTTTATTTTTAAAATGCTTTACTAAATCATTATATTTTAAAGAATCAATTCCTGAACTTTGCAAGTATTTAGATAAAGGAGTCGAAATTTCAAAAATTCGTAACTAAATCTGGCTGGTTATAATAATTTCAAATTTCAGTAAATTTTCTTTTAAATTTCTGGCTTTAAAACGAACATTTGCAGAAAATTGTCCATAGGTTTCCAGTTTCAGAAGTGCTTTGATAAGCGAAATATACAAAGCATTTCTGCTGTCGTTGAATTCGCCAAAAAATTGTTCAACTAAACTCTGTTTGCTATACCATCTCGTTTCAATAATTCATGACAACGTTATTTTTTTGGTGAATGCTCGCCAAACACTTATTTTCTGGTATGATTCTCTGAAAAAGACAACAACCTCGTTTAGAAGACCAAATAAGGAAGTAGCAGCTGTCGACTTTTTGGTTATGTCTGTAATAAATAAATTCAAAATATGCGCATAGCACCAAACATGTAGTATGTCTGCACCAGTTTGCTGACTTAGCCATGCTTGAAAACCATTATATGCACCTTGCATATTTGCTGCGCACACCCATTGGTAAAAAAATTTACTAAAAAAAAAAACAGAAAATTACTGTACGTTTGGTCAGATAATCGGCGCCAAGCGCACGTTCTTCGACCTTCACTGCAAGCCGCTTGCGTACGCTTATTTATTTTTCCATTTTTTAAAATTATTAAATAACAGAGTTATTTTTTCTCTTCAACGTACCGGCGCTGCAGTATCCAAAACCTCGGCGGCGCACCGGGCATTTGCCCGGCTTGCCCTATGGCCCATCCGTCACTGGTAAGCGAGACCAAGAAGATTATAAGAGGCAAAAAAGCAATTACCAAAACATTTTAAATATTCCTTTTGTTTAAAAGAGCCGAAATATTTTAATTTTATTTATTCTTAAACAAATTGCAGTAATAAATGCTTAAATAGATATCATAATATCGAAAATTATTTAAAAAATAACAAATTCTTCAAGTTAAAGTTGACGATTATGTAAAAAAAAAACAATGTTTGCACATTTTTTCTTCTCAGTATATCCGTAATGTGTGTGGCTGGCATAAGACAATGACAAGTGCCTTCGTCTGTGGGCTAGAAACTCTTTCTCGTGATATTAAAATCATTAATAGAGCGGCTAGTATTAAACATACGATGTGTTGTTAAAAAAAACATTTACCAAACAAGGAAAGAGCAAAAAACCAAGCCTATAAGAGAACCACATGAAATTTTTTTGTTATATTACTATAAACAAAAGTCAATTCAAAGCCCCACTGCTGCCTCAGCTCAGCGGGTTTAAATTGCATTTTTTTTACCTTAAAAAAATCGTGGAAAATTGTTTTTTTTTTAACTCAAAACTATAAATTTTAGGAAAAAAAGTATATAATCAAAATTGATGGCCTAATAAATCTTCGTCAGTTTTTTTTTATAAAATTGTTTGTAGCCCTTTTAGTTTTTTGAGATACTAACGATATAAATTTAAAATAAAAACGCAAATATCTTAAAAACTGAAAGAGTTACGAGAAAATGCAATAATCAAAAAACATGCATTTTAGAAAGTCCTATAAAAAAGGTTATATGCATATTTTTAATAAAATGAGTATTAAAGGTGATATAAGCAAAAAAGTGATTTTGGCCCTTAAATATTTCGCTAATAACAATAATTTTTCTGGTACAAGTAAGTATACCAGCACCGATCCATTTAAAAATTAATTCAAAATGTTCTATTCATTCAATAAAACAAACTAATACACATGTGCCTCGAGGCAATGGGGGATAACCTGGTGGCACGGATATTTCATTTAATTTTTTTGGTCCAATAACTGTACCCATTCCGATCTACTTAAAACTTTAAATAAAATAAAATTTAATCTTTTTTTAATTGAAAAAAACTCCTCCTTTATCTCGTGTTATATACCTGACAGGACGCTTAACATTTCTCGATATCCTATGATACTATGTGTATAGCTCATCGTTTAAATATTTTTATTATTGATTTAAATATTAATATTTATAATTTCTTAAAGACAGTTAGTCGTTCAGAATGATCTTGAGAAAATTTTAATCCTAATTTTAACATATTTGTTTTTAATATAGTTTATTTGGTATTAAACTTTTAAAACATTTCTCTTATTAAGCTATCTACTTCTTCTAGGCTTTAAGCCATTCTTATTTAAATTATGGTATTTACCCATTTGTTGAGACTACTTTAAGATATGAGAAAATAAAAGTTTAAACATTAATTCAAATTAAAAAAAAAATTCATATTAAAAATATTATTAAAATTTTCTCAAGATCATTCTGAACGAGTAACTCTCTTTATAAATTAATAATATTATTATTTAAATCGAAAAGAAAAATATTTAAACCATGAGCTATACACATAGAAGCATAGAAGATCGAGAAATGTTAAGCGTCCTGCCAGGTATATAACACTCAGATAAAGGAGGCACTTCTTATCACTTTTTTTTCAATCAAATAAAGTTTAAATTTTATTTTAGTTAAAGTTTTAAGTGGATAAGTACGGCTACAGTTATTGGCCCAAAAAAATTAAATAAAATATGCGTGTTACTAGGTTAACCCCCATTGCCTCAAGGCTCATGTGTATTAGTTTGTTTCATTCAATAAATAGAACATTTTGAATTAATTTTTAAATAGATCGGAGCTGGTATACTTACTTGTACCAATAAAATAATATTAGCGAAAATTTTAATGGCCAAAATCACTTTTTTGCTTATATCTCTTTTATTTCTTATTTAATTCAAAAGGCGTTTTTTATCGCTTACCAAAGGGCATGTTTTTTTGTAACTCTTTTAGTTTTTGAGATATTTGTGTTTATATTTTTAATTTAAATCGTTAATATCTCAAAAACTAAAAGGGCTACAAAAAAAATTAATAAAAAACTGACGTAGTTTTATTAGATTATCAATTTTGATTATAAACCTTTTTTTTCTAAAATCAATAGTTTTCGTGTTAAATTAAAAAAAAACCTGTTTTTACGATTTTTTTTAAGGTAAAAAAAAATGCAATTTGAACCCGCTGAGCTGAGGCAGCAGTGCGGCTTTGAATTGACTATAGTTCATAGTAATGTAAAAAAAATGTTTCATGCGGTTATATGCTTGATTTTTTGCGGTGGCCTCCCGGACTATGAGAAGTGTAATTTGGAAAACATATTAGGCTACAAACTAGAAAAGGAAAAACATTTTATGGCTTAAAAGAGATATCTAGGTTATTTGTTCACTAGTGCGACTAGGCCTGTATGTACAGGGTTATCCATTTTAAAGTAAACAGAGCTTTATTTTTGAACTTCCCTGTACTTTTTGAAAAAACGGTTCTGCTGCAATTGTCTAAAAATTGCATGATACTATAAGGATAGTTTCACCTGAAAAAACCTGGCTGCCACAGATCACAGGTGCTTATTTGTCAAAGTCAAGAATTTTAGAAATACGTTTATTACTTTTTGGACTAGTTTTATAATGAGGTTTTCATCAGAACAACGGCTTCAAATTATATTATATGCTTAAAATGGTATGATATATTTATTTCTAAACCAAGCAGCAAAATTACAATAAACGGAAAAAAATAAAATATAACACGAGGTAAAATATGGTTATAACAAGGAATCATAATATTACGAGTACTAATAATTTAAATGTTCTATATGACTCCCGTTATTTTCGAAACATGATCTATAACCCCTCCTTATTCTTTCTAAGCTCGCCGATATTATTTGAGGTTCTTGATTAAGACGATTCATTTCATTTACAATTTTTTCTCTCATTTCTTCCTTGTTTGTGTTTCCATTTTGGTAAACGACATTCTTCAAGTGACCCCACAGAAAAGTGTCCAAAATTGTAATAGCTGGACTATTAGGTGGCCATCTAATAGTGCCATAACGTCCAATCCACTGATTGTATTGGCGATTGAGATACTGCACAACTTGACGAACAGCATGGGGCGGCGCTCCGTCTTGTTGCCAAATTATCTTGCATTACGTTTCGAGTGGCATTTCTTCCAAAATGTCCTCAATATCGTTTTCAAGAAGATTGAGATATCTTTCTCCGGTTAAGGATCCCTCATAGAATATTGGCCCGACAATTTTATTGTTAAGCACACGACACCAGACATAAAGACCTCCCTTGGTAATTAATCTCTTAAAATTTCCTGGGATTTTGTCTTGCCCAGCTGTGCGTATTGCGTCGGTTAAACATTCCCGATGTAGTGAAAGTAGCTTCGTCCAAAGAATCGCTTGAAACAGGGTAGGATCGTTATCTTGTTCATGGATTAAAATTTAAGAAACAAATTGCTGCACTGGAAGAACGTGATATGGAAGATACTTAAAATATTTCAGTGTTCTCTGAACCGTCGCATAGGCCCTTCTTTTTGCAGGGCTATACCTCAAGTCTCTAATTGCGTCAGTAATTGACTTCATGGGATACAAAGTAAAATAATTTAGAATACCTCGATCCCGGTTTCTTTTTCTTATTGTAGTCCTTTTTCTAGTATGTAACTATTTTGTTTCTTCGAATAAGACCTTCAGTTTTAAAATCGTTTTTACTGATATATTTCGGTGGAAATTTGCAACATATCTTCGTTGTGTTTCCCCGGCGTTTTCTTCACATTTATAATAGAGAGTTATAATTTGAGGCCGTTCTTCTAATGAACACCTCATTACTCAAACTACTTTAAAAAATAATAAACGTATTTTTAAAATTCTTGACTTTGACAAATAAGCACCTGTAACCTGTGGCAGCCAGGTTTTTTCAGGTGAAACTATTCTTATAGTATCAGGCAGTTTTTAGAAAATTGCAGCAGAACCGCAGGAATAATCCCAGCAACCCCTAAATCACCGAATTCCTCGTGAAAATCTCTATTTAATGTTATAAAAATATATGGGGGTATTCCATTTAAAAAATACGTCACTCGTGCTGTAACTCTTTTGTTTTTGTTTCAAATGTTTTACTGATTATATTATTAAATTCAACGGAAAAAAACACGAAATGGCTATATTCGTTTTTTAAAAAAGTACAGGGAAGTTCAAAAATAAAGCCCTGTTTACTTTAAAATAAATAACCCTGAACGATTTAAAATCATGTTCGAAAGTTACATCAGTAAGGTTAAATTACCGTTTGGCCAGTTGAGACTGCAATCCCCATTATTTTCCATTTCGTGGTGAGTACCCAGCAAAGTATTTGTAATATACTAGATTTTATTATGTTAAAAAGAACAATAGTAAACACGTAAATAAAAGGTTGTTGAAAATATCATGATTCATAATAAGGAGAATACATTAAAAAAGATCGCTTTATAGAACAATAATATTGGATGAAGCCACTAGTTTTACCACTGGAAAGGTTAGCAAACACAATTACCGGATATATGTAGCAGGAAATTCAACGATTTGTCGAAGGATACAATTTTTATATTGAAAATTTGTATTACTCTTTTAATATATTTTTAATAGATAAATGTAACCCGCGATATTTGTTTATTAGCCAAATTAGTTTTTACCTTTCCGTTTTTTGTATATACAGGGTGAAATTGCAAAGTTTGCAATCTTTTAAATGTTTTACCTACTGTGGTTTAAAATAATAAAGTTTAATTTAATCGCATAGAAAACCATGCATGGTGTATCTATTATATTTTTTAAAAGAGAGTATAATATGCTATTTTTCAGAATAAAATATACAGGGTGTTTAAAAAATTAGGTAAGATCCGATCACTTTTTTATCTGACCCCGTACACGTATTCTGAAAACGGCCGGTTATTTAACAAGAATTGTAAAGAAACTCTTGTATAAAACATTTTGCTGTATCTTTTTTAATTGAAAAAATATATTCATTTGGAAATTGACAATTGTTTGATTTTCCTCTGTATCTCTTAAGCGAACAAAATTTTCAAATTTTGATTTTACCATTTTAAGTTTAACCCAAAAAACACATTACGCCTGTAATACTTTTTTAATAGCACTAACAATTATGGAGATACTCCATAAAAGTGTCGAAAAGGGGACACCGCATACATAAAGTCTAGGAAACGAAGCTGAAAAAAGTGCAAAACCTGACAATTTTTTCAAAATGCATAGATTTGCATGAAAGTTTGGGATTAAACTTAGCTTACCCTCCTCTTAAAAATCTATATTATGCCGATGGGCTCTCTTTATTTTTTTTGGGGTAAAAACTATCCTTTATTGCTAAAATTTATAAAACTATACATAAAAGATTAAAATAAGAAAAAATTTGACTCAAATAAGTTAAAAAAGTAGTATTTTGTTTCTTTGAAAAATTATTTGAAATATTTCAGCCCTTAAAAATCAACCCCTAAAAATTAATACATTATCACAGCGTTTTGCATGAAAATTTGGGATTAACTTAACTTACTCACCTCTTCAAAACCTCCATTATTATTTTCTTGGGGGTAAAACTACCCCTTATTGCAAAAACCTTCAAAACTTTTATATTACAGCTTAAGTCCCATAAAATTAAGCTTAAATAAGTTAAAAAATACGTATTTAATTTTTTAAAACATAAATTAATGTATTTCAACCCTTGAAAATCAACCCTTATTATGATTTAATAAAAAAAATTGTTAACCCTAGAAAAATTAACATATTGTCCCAGAGTTGTAAATAAAAAATGTGACTGCTCAAAAGTATTAGTAATTTAATTTTGTAATTTTTTTAATCCACAAAAATACACCCTTTACAATATTACAATGTAAAAATTGTACAGAGCCACGAATTGTTTAAAAAACGCATCGAATCGCATAAAAAGTTGGAATTAAGTTCGACTCAGCCTTAAAGTGTGCATTAAACCTTTAAAAACTTTTTTATTTTTTAGGGGGTGAAAAATTGCCCCCATTACTAAAACCTTCAAAACTTACTTCACTTTCATACTAAAGCTTAAATCAAGTAAACCATTTAGGGGTATAACAGCCCCCAATTTGCAAGTCAAGTGAACTTGGCTCAAATAAGTTGAATAAATGTTGAATCTTTGAAATATTAGTTAAAGTATTTCAACCCTTATAAGCAACCCAAATAAAAAATATTATATTTAATGGTTAATAAAAAAAAATACGTACAATTACAATAAAAGACATATTAAAATAAAAAGATATTTTAAAAAAAGTATTTGAAAATTTGATAATATTGACTGTCGTTATAAAAAATTGTTTTTTTTTGCATAACTTCTTCAGTTTTTGTGATAAAAAGTTCTTTAAAAAACCGTTTTGTTGGTTTTTTCAAGAGCTATAAAATGCTGTATATTAAAAGTTTTTAAAACCCTTACTTTTTTATAGGGGTGAGTTTAAAGGGCTGAAACAAGGTAGTGCTCGTCAATACACACGGGTTTTAAACGTTTATATCTCAATTGCCGTCATGCAGTCAATTAAAAAAAGCAAAATGTTTTAAATTCAAAAAGCTACAATTTAATACGTTAGTAATTTCTACGTATCTCCCTTAGTTTTCGACTTATTTTGAAGAAAAGGTAATTTTTTATTAAAATTCTGAAATTTGATTTTTACTTGTAGCTTAATTTTTTAAATAATTAAGCAATTTAATTCGTTTAAAATCTTAGAATGTATCAATGATACATGGATAAGGACTATAAAGAGAATTGAAAAATGGCTACGACTCATTTTAATTAGGGTGGTATTTAGGGGGTTGTTTTTGAAGAAAAAAGTTATTTTTAGTTTTTCTCAAAAAATACTCAGATTTTGCGTTATTTGGCCCTGAAACTGAAATTTTGTGTTTGATGAATAACAGCTAACCTTTAACAAACCACAACTTGGTTTGTATTTATCCTACAGCAATTACAAAGAAACCGTTTTATTTGTTTTTTTAAAAGGTACAATTTTTGTATTTACAGTTTTTTTGATAAAATTCATACTTATCGAGTTATTTGCAAAAACCGATTAAAAACGTTGATTTTATCAACGAAAAACTCCGATTTCCGATCGCGAATAACTCGAAAAGTATGCATTTTTCAAAAAAATGCATAAAACATTTTTTGCTTACAAATCAGTTTTCTATCGATTTCTGTGGTCAAAATAAAAAAATCCATCCCGGAAATGGTTTGGCAACCACCCCCAAAGTAAAGGCGCTCCTCGGCATGTTATAGATTTTGATCCTTGGACTATTCCCTAGCTACTCTCAAAATTTCAAGTCATTCTATGCATTTTAAAAAAATTGCGAGGCAAAATGGTTTATTTCCTGGACTAATATGAATAAGGAAGGTTATAAGATAATTATTTTCTACCTGTAAAAAAATTGATAATGAAATTATCCTATTCAATTTAGTTTTTAGTAATTAATAAATAACTGGTTTAAGCATATCAAAGCATTTAATGCCAATTCTGATAATAAGCTTAAAATCCTAGGAAAAATTGGTAACTTTTCGGCTCCTCAATGTGTGGGTTTATTATTTTTCACAATGTAAACCGACCCCGTTTTTTTATAAATATATATAGTAAAAACGGAAAAAAATAATATTACCTGAATAGTCTTCAATCTGGCATAAGGAAATACAAAACAGGTTTATTTAAAATGGTTTACCAAAAACCAAAATAAAAATAAGTTTAAAGTTTAAGTATTTAGACTCGGCATTGTTAATTAGTAAAATGTCCTCTCTAAAAGGATGACCTCCATTCTTTAAATATTGGCTGATTAATTCTTTAAAAAACCTTGATGATAATGATTAATAAAAGTAATCTATAGCACAAAAAAAAATAAAGAATGGCGTCTAAATAAAATAAATCCCTTATTTTAGCACTTTGCATATTTTTGAACCTATTCTATTCCTCAGTAAATTAACTAATTATTTTTTTATAACTCCAGTATTAGTTTTAACTATTTTTTAACCATAATAATAATTGTATGTGATGTCTAATCATTTTTAACATCCTTGACATCTGGTAAAATCCTAAACGAATTGCTAATCCTTTCTAAAATGACTACCCATTGTTGGTATTAAGGTAACAAAACATGCTTATCATCCCCTTTTACCAGTTATCTTAAGACAATCGAATTTAATACTTCAATAACAGAAATTCCGATATTTTAAATTGACCTAACAATTCTAAGAAAAGATGATTACTAATGAACTATGTAGTGACTGGCAAATATATTAGTATAAGGAAAAGTATATTTATTATTATTTATTATTTATTAAGGTTGAACTTACAGTTTTAGAATTAGGCAGAGCCGTTCTTATCAATTTTGGCGCCCTGGGCCATAAACAATTAGCGCCCTAGGGCCTAGAATTTACTCAAAATGGAATTTAATAAAAATATAAGGATACTCGTTAAAAAACTTAATAAAAGTCTCTTAAAAAGGTTTAAAAACGTCGAACTCAGCAATATACTTGCATTTAGCGCATTTAAGAACCAAGATTTAAATTATTACCGTTTTCTGACGAGTCTTTGGCAGCAAATTTAAAGAAAAAAGTAATAGAAATGGTAACATCTATGCCTTTAGAACCTCAGTCGGTTAAAGAAAAAACAACCGCGGTTGCTCAAAAAGAAAAAAGACAGAGTGGTAATGATGGCGATTCCGATACCGATGAAAAACTATCCGTGTGGGTGGGAAGCTTTCAAAAAAACTGTTTCTACGACTGCAAGAACAAAATCAACAGCGAATTTTCAAACGGTAATTGAAGTTCAAAGATACTTGGAATGTGTTTTAGCGTCGCGTTCAAAAAATCCATGTAAATGGTGGGGTGATAACAAATATTACTATCCAATCTTGAGCAATATTTTTCGGTATATGTTTTGTGCCTTAGCTACCTCGGTTTCATGTAAACGACAGGCGGAACAAATAATTACAGAACGTCAAAATAGAATAAATTCAAAGAAGGCAAGCATGCTTATATTTTTAAATTCAAATAAAAACATTTAACTTTTTTGTAAGTACTTAAAATTTCCGTTTTTTTGCTATTCTTTGTTGTATTTTTAATCAATTATTTTTATGTTTATTTTTGCCAGGTTTTCTTTGTTTGGTTTATTTGTTTTTTTTGTTCCTTTTTTCTCTGTATTATGTTTTTGGAAATAATTAATTAAAATAAAAATATTGGTATTTTTTGTTTTTTTTTTGTAATAATGTAATTTGTAATTTATTATTAAATAGCGACCTCTAAAATGTATTAACTTTAAATTAAATATGCATGAAAAGGTCGAGCCCAAGCCACGAACGCTACCTCACTCAGCGGTCTTATTCGGGGTGTGCATTCATCCTTTCCCAAATTTATTAATTGCAATATCGAGATTTAAGCATATTAAAAAATTCCTCATCTTTACGTTCGTGGGGCCCCTTAAGTTACGGCTAATGTTTTAAGAAAACCGGTTTTTTTCAAATCTGGAAAAAAAAAAAGCCAAAAAACCGTTTTTTTTTCGAAAAAAAAAAGTTTTTTCCGAGGCATTAAAACAATATTCTAGAGTCATAAAAAAGCTGGAAATTTTTTTGGAGCGGTGCTACCCTTGCAACCACCCCTTTTTAACCCTCAAGTACGTCGGAGGACCGAGAAAAGTTCAAATTGAATTGATCCAACTGTCGCACCGATCTGAAATTTTTGGACCATCATCTTAAAGTCATAAAAAAGCTGGAAAAAAATTTGGCGCGGAGCTATCTTTGGAACCATCCCGTTTCAACCCTCAAGTACGTCCGAGGGCGGAAAAAAAATCAAAATGAATTGGTCCAACTCTCGCACCGATCTGAAATTTTTGTAAAATCGTCTTAAAGTCATAAAAAAGCTGGAAAACAATTTTTGGCGCGGTGGTACCTTTGAAACTACCCCTTTTCAACCCTCAAGTACGTCCGAGGGCCGAAAAAAGTTTAAAATTAATTGATCCAACTCTTGCACCGGTCTGAATTTTTAAACGATCGTATTAGAGTTATAACAAAGCTAAAAAAATCAAAAAAATTGGCGAGGTGCTACCCTTGGAACCACCCCTTTTTAACCCTCAAGTATGTCCGAAGGCCGAAAAAAGTTCAAAATGAATTGAGCCAACTCTCGCACCGGTCTGAAATTTTTGAACGATCGTATAAGTCATAAAAGAGCTGGAAGAAAAATTTTTGGCGCTGTGCTACCCTTGGAACCACCCCTTTTTAACCCTCAAGTTCGTCCAAGGGCCGAAAAAAGTTCAAAATGAATTGATCCAACTCTCGCACCGGTCTGAAATTTTTAAACAATCGTCCTAGATTCATAAAAAAGCTGGAAAATTTTTTTTGACGCGGTGCTACCCTTGGAACCACCCCTTTTTATTATATAAAATAACATTTTAAACTTTAATATGGTCAACATTTGGTTTGGATTAGTTAAATAAATAATGGTTGTTTTATGCTTTAGAATATAATATTATAATATTTCAACCCTTAAAACCACCCTTGTTGGAGCTATACATAAAAAAATTATTTATCCTAAAAGAATGATTTCGGCTTGCATCGATTTGCAAAAAAAAATTGGGATTAGAATCATCTCACCCTGTACTTCATATTCTATCTTATGCTCATGAGCGTTGATTATTTTTAGGGGTGTGAACTACCCCTTATTGTCAAAAATTATATAAAAATATTGTAAACCTTAATATGGGTAAAATTTGGTTTTGATTGGTTAAATAATCATTGTTTTATGCTTTAGGATATAATATCATAATATTTCAACCCTTAGAAACCACCCTTAATAACATTGCAATTTTCATAAGTAATTTAATAGATCTATATACAGAAAACAATTAGACACACACGCGGGCACATGAACAGATGTTTCTTCTTTTCTGTCTTTCGCATAGAAAAATGAAACAAATGTTTTTTTCATTTTTCTATGGTCTTTCGATTTGAATGGAGAAAGTGGAACATATTATTAACGTATTACTGCCGAAAAAACCGGTTCTGTGGTATTATATACATTGAAAATGCTCTATTACACTCCCAAGCGGGCTATTCGAATTTTTCGAAAAAAATTAATTCGTTTTATAAACATAGCTCCCTCATTTTTGGTGATAAAAAGTTTTTTTAAAAATTATTTTGAAGGGTTTTTAAGTGGGATGAGTTTTAAATAGAGGTTTTAAACAGCTATACCTCGCTAAATATTCACTGTAAAAAAATCTATGCAAAGGAAAATGTTAGTTATTAAAAAAGCTTCAATTTAGTACCCTATCTACAATTTATTTTTATAATTTTTTTTCCTGAAATCAATTTTACAAAAGTTTTTAGAGCTTTATTTTACTTGTAGGCGCGCGTAATACACAATCAAAAAACCCTGTATAAACAATAAAACAAATTCAAATCTCAATTAGGGATATTATTAACTATTGTATAAAGAATAAAAAAATATATATTTTTCATGTTTTATTTTTTTTCTTAATATATATTTTTCATGGGTCAAAAGAATCCATATTTGAGATTTTTCAAACTTTTAAAAATTCATATCTCCAAAAATATTAACTTTATCATAAAAAGTCATAAAACCTTTTTATTTGTATTTCAATAAAGAATATGAAAAAAAATTGTCCGGTTAAAAAATAACAATACCTTGCAATTGTTTAAACGATTTCGGTTTAAACAATTGGGCACCAGGTGGCGCCATGGCAACATACATTTATATCATCAGTAGGGCAATTTAAAGAGGATCGTATAAAAAAATTGAGGCGAAAGTTTTTCTATTAAAGTTTATGAAAACCTATTGTATCTGAATATACAGGGAAAGTAAAAAGTCCCGTAACGGCCCCGTAACCTTCGTTTTTTTATAAAACTATTTGTTTTTAAAAAACATTAGTGCATTAAATAATCCAAATGTAATATTTGTTTGACTTCCGGTTTAACCGGAAAATATCGTAAGTTTTTGTTTTTAAATGCATATTTGTATATTTTATTTTTATCGGACGCGGAATAAAAAACTACACAAGGTCAAGTTATTATGGAGGTTTGAACACATTGTAAGTTGCTACGACAGATCAATTAATTGGGGAAATCTTTAGAAGCATGTTAAATTTATTAAAACTTAATGAAACATGTAAAATATATATATATATATATATATATATATATATATATATATATATATATATATATATATATATATATATATATATAATATATATATATATATATATATATATATATATATATATATATATATATATATATATATATATAATATATATATATATATATATATATATATATATATATATATATATATATATATATATATATATATATATACACAGTAGAATCAAAAGGGATCCCCCAGAAATTATCTAAATAGAAGGGAGCAGTAAAGATGTTAAGGTGCTCAGTCAACTATTTTATTTCCAATATCTAGCTTTCGCCTACGATTGTAAGCTTCATCAGGATAGCTAAAAACAACAATAGAAAAAAGAACATTCAAACAACGAATCAAACACACAATTAGATTTTTAACTTACAAAATATGTAGTTACTCCTCTACGGGGTCAAGAAGACACTGGAGCGGTGGATCGCATAAATTAAAATACACATATGCACATAAACAACTACAACACATTAAACTTTTTTATTTTTATGTCACTATTTAAAGTTTACAAACAGTCTAACAGATATTAGTAAACACGAAAAGGACGTGCCTTTAAAATATAAATCACCGACTGAAAGGTGCAGCGATCATCTGATATTTTTTATAAAATTTTTTTGGTGCATAGTTTAAATTCACCAAATGGTAATAATTATTATTATTTTTTCTTTTTCTTTTATGCCTGATTATATGTATGACAACGAAATGAAAATAAATAGGTAGTAATTTGTTTTTATATATATATATATATATATATATATATATATATATATATAATTTTTATATATATATATATATATATATATATATATATATATATATATATATATATATATATATATATATATATATATATATATATATATATATATATATATATATATATATATATATATATATATATATATATTGAGTGTTTCCTTTGTCTTTATTTTTAAAGGTTGAAAATATTCAGATATTGAAAAGTTAATGTGACCACTCTCGAAAATGTATGGTTTAGTTTTCAGAGGAGAAAGAAACTGTTTTGTTTATAAAGAGCAGGAACTTTAAGAGTTTTTGTAATGTTTTGTATAATAAATACATAAATTGAGCTTAAACCCTCTACATCTTTTTTGTTGTTCATACAATTATTGCATTTAAAAATATAACACATTTCTAGAAAATTTCTTTTAAATGTATTGTTGTCATTGTCCAATGATTTGGCTTCATTAAAAAGCATTCTGTGATCCAAATTATTCACATGGGAGCTCAAACTAGTTATTTGTGGTTTGTATTTACAATCACTTTTATGAACCACAAAAAAGATGTAGAGGGTTTAGGCTCAATTTATACGTATTTATTATCACAAAACATTACAAAAACTCTTAAAGTGCCTGCTTTTATAAACAAAAACAGTTTTCTTTCTCCTCTGAAAACTAAACCATACATTATTTTTCAAGTGGTACAAACTTTTTCAATATCTGAAATATTTTCTAACCTTTAAAAATAAAGACAAGAGAAACACATCCAAATACTATATATGTATGTATATATATATATATATATATATATATATATATATATATATATATATATATATATATATATATATATATATATATATATATATATATATATATATATATATATATATATATATATATATATATATATATATATATATATATATATATATATATATTTTTAAATTTTTGTATATATTATATATATATATATATATATATATATATATATATATATATATATATATATATATATATATATATATATATATAAATAATATTATAAAAATTTTAAATTTAGTTGGTAAAAATATATATTTTATTTTTATTTTTAATAAAATATAAAAAAAAAAAAAAAATTAAAATAAAAATTATTTTATAAAGTTTTTATAAGCATGATGGATGCATAAATTAAAATACACATATGCACATAAACAACTACAACACATTAAACTTTTTATTTTTTATGTCACTATTTAAAAAATTAACAAACAGTCTAACAGATATTAGTAAACACGAAAGGACGTGCCTTTAAGAAATATAAATCACCGACTGAAGGTGCAGCGATCATCTGATATTTTTTATAAAAATTTTTTTGGTGCATAGTTTAAATTCACCACATGGTAATAATTATTATTATTTTTCTTTTCTTTTATGCCTGATTATATGTATGACAACGAAATGAAAATAAATAGGTATAATTTGTTTTATATATATATAATAAATAATATATATATATATATATATATATATATATATATATATATATATATATATATATATATATATATATATATATATATATATATATATATATATAGTTTGTTTTAATTTTTTAAATAGTGACATAAAAAATAAAAAAGTTTAATGTGTTGTAGTTGTTTATGTGCATATGTGTATTTTAATTATACGATCCACCGCTCCATGTTTCTTCTTGACCCCGTAGAGGAGTAACTACATATTTTGTAAGTTAAAAATCTAATTGTGTGTTTGATTCGTTGTTTGAATGTTCTTTTTTTCTATTGTTGTTTTTAGCTATCCTGATGAAGCTTACAATCGTAGGCGAAAGCTAGATATTGGAAATAAAATAGTTAGAACTGAGACTTAACATCTTTACTGCTCCCTCTATTTAGATAATTTCTGGGGGATCCCTTTGTGATTCACTGTATATATATATATATATATATATATATATATATATATATATATATATATATATATATATATATATATATATATATATATATATTTATATATATATATATATATATATATATATATATATATATATATATATATATATATATATATATATATATATATATATATATATATATATATATATATATAGCCATGTTTCATTAAGTTTTAATAAATTTAACATGCTTCTAAAGATTTCCCAATTAATTGATCTGTCGTAGCAACTTACAATGTGTTCAAACCTCCATAATAACTTGACCTTGTGTAGTTTTTTATTCCGCGTCCGATAAAAATAAAATATACAAATATGCATTTAAAAACAAAAACTTACGATATTTTCCGGTTAAACCGGAAGTCAAACAAATATTACATTTGGATTATTTAATGCACTAATGTTTTTAAAAACAAATAGTTTTATAAAAAAACGAAGGTTACGGGGCCGTTACGGGACTTTTTACTTTCCCTGTATATTCAGATACAATAGGTTTTCATAAACTTTAATAGAAAAACTTCCGCCTCAATTTTTATACGATCCTCTTTAAATTGCCCTACTGATGATTTTAAATGTATGTTGCCATGGCGCCACCTGTGCCCAATTGTTTAAACCGAAATCGTTTAAACAATTGCAAGGTATTGTTATTTTTAACCGGACAATTTTTTTCATATTCTTTATTGAAATACAAATAAAAAGGTTTTTCTATTGTTGTTTTTAGCTATCCTGATGAAGCTTACAATCGTAGGCGAAAGCTAGATATTGGAAATAAAATAGTTAGAACTGAGCACTTAACATCTTTACTGCTCCCTCTATTTAGATAATTTCTGGGGGATCCCTTTGTGATTCTACTGTGTAAATTTATTTACTTCTACCCCATTATTACTAGTTGTCCTATATATATATATATATATATATATATATATATATATATATATATATATATATATATATATATATATATATATATATATATATATATACATATATATATATATATATATATATATATATATATATATATATATATATATATATATATATATATATATATATATATATATATATATATATATATATATATATATATATATATATATAAATATATATATATATATATATATATATATATATATATATATATATATATATATATATATATATATATATATTTTATATTATGTTTATTTGATTAATATATTGACATAAATTTTATTTTATATATAAATGACCAATAAAAAATAATTTGTTTATCGGGTACTCGTTACTTTGGACAAATGACCCTGGTCCCAGGTACCTATGGACCCTATGAACTTGAACTTCAGATCGCCTGCAACAAAAAAGAAGAAAACCCCCAAAAAACCCAAAAAATCACAAATATTAATCTACGTTTCGGTGGCAAATCGGCCACCGTTATCAAATTGAAACTAAAACAAAAAATTAAACTAAATTTTAAGAAATTTTAGGTCTGAAAAACTTAGGAAATTCTGATAGCTTTTGAACGTTTAATGACGTTTTGTCATAAGTGACAATAGGTTATTGGACTGGTGTATGTATAGTATTTAAAAGACCAGAAAGGTGGGTGGTATGGTGTGTTAATTGATTTTCAGTTTACCTGAATTTACTTCAGCATCAAGCATAGGTAATCATGTATTATTTAAATTAACAGATATTGATGCTACACATTTATCTTTATTTAATAAAATAAATGCACTTTCTTTTTATTTTACGTTTTTTGAACAAGTTTCCTTTGCTAAAATGCTAGAAGCATTCCAGTTTATTATGTGGTTATTATCAAATGCGTGTTGACAGATTTTTGATTTGTGGAATTCTGTGTTTCTAATATATGTTCTATGTTCTTTTATGCGTTTGGCTAATGGTCTGGAAGTTTCACCTATATAAAATTTATTACATTCACAAGGGATCTTATAAATGACATTTTTTGTGTTTTCGTTTATATTGTATGGTTTTGTTTTGTTACTTGGGATCTAATGGTGTTTTGTGTTTTAAAGATAGTGCGAATATTAAATTTGTTAACCTATTCGTTGAATTTTATTTGATAAGCCAGGAATATATGGTAAAAATAGATTTGTAACAGGTCTATTTTGATTTTGTCTTAAATTTGGTTGTTCAAATTTTAGAAAGCATTTATTTATAAAATCAAGAGGATAATTATTTTGAATTAAAATATCTTTTAAAAATTCTTTTTCATTTTCTTTGTTTTGATCAGAACAAATTATTTTAATTCTATCAAAAAGACTTTTTACAACTCCTTTCTTTACCATTATTGGGTGATTAGAGTTAAAATTTAAGTATCTGTTGGTATGTGTAGGTTTTCTGTAAATTTTGGTTACGAAATTATTTACATCTTTTTTTATTAGAATATCAAGAAAAGGAAGTTGTGAGTTTTGTTCTTTTTCTAAAGTGAAATGAATAGTGGGTTCTTGTGTATTAATGTGTGTTAAAAATTATTTAGACAATTTTCGTCATGTTGGTAAATAGAAAAAATGTCATCTATATATCTCCACCAAACTAAAGGTTTATAATTATGATTTTGAACAAAATTGGATTCAAAATTTTCCATAAAAATATTACTTAATAATGGTGATAAAGGTGAACCCATGGCCATGCCAGAAGTTTGTTTGTAAAAGTCAGTGTTATATTGGAAGTATGTTGGTTTTCTTCTTTTTTGTTGCAGGCGATCTGCAAGTTCATAGGGGTCCATAGGGCTGGCCAGGGTCAGCCCGCATACCCCGGGACCCGGACCAAGAGGGTCCCATTTTCCAAAAAAGTAAAAAGGCGAGTAACCCAAATAAAACAAACTAAAACATGGATCCGCCACAAAACTATAGAACATATTTATATATATATATATATATATATATATATATATATATATATATATATATATATATATATATATATATATATATATATATATATATATATATATATATATATATATATAAATATAAATATAAAAAAGCTTGTGGAATAATTTAGTATATAAAAAATATTATGTTCTAATTTAATTTTATTTTTTTTTAGTTATTTAATTTTTTTTAAATTGCTTGGATGTTTTTTATGTAAAAGTTTTTTTCCTTGTATTACTTCATTACGGTTTTAATATGCTAGGTATGCATTGTCGAAAAAGCGATGTTGTCTGATTGATTTTTAAGTGTACATGCAAATCATTCGAATGAAAACTCGAAGGTGGCTAAAGAATGTGACCATTTAAAAACATCGGCAAATTGTCCCTTCGCAGAGTTCCGCATACGCACAGATGCAAACAATGTCAAAAATTGCGCCCCTATTTCTAGTTTTATTTTAGTAGACTTTGATTTATTTAAGTCATTTAAGTTTGATGTATCGTACCTGTACACTGAACAACAACATTTTCGGGCTTAAATCTACATTGTTGATCATCCTTTGCTTCGTAAGGGTAGGATTCTTCCCCATCTATTCCTCCATTAGCTCTTACATACTCAAAAGCTGGATCAATGAGTCCACCCATACATCCATCGTTACCATATGATCTAGTACAGTCTACAAAATTTTGCTCGCTAACATCCACAAGCTGTCCTGTTTTACGGAACCAATGTCCTTCAAGGGCTCCTGCCTACAACAAGTTAGCAGTTTGTTTTTTCAACATATTAGAAAATTTAGTTAACTAAATTATACGATATACGATAATAAAAAAAAGATATATAGGGGATTCTTTATTCTGATATGCCAAAAATCAATATAAAGAGCCGCATAAATTGGGCTAACTTCAAGCTTGGTAATCCGCTCCAAAGTAACCATCTGAGGGAAACATGGCTATTGAGGGATCTGTAAGTGGATCTCCTCTGAGAGGAGCCTTGTTAGCCGCACACTGGTCCATTTGGTTTTTAACAGGTTTTTTAATATAACTTACGCTTATTACATTTTATTAATAAATTTAGGAGGTATTACATCTGGAGTAGACAAAATATTTGCTTTATTTTCCTAGAAAATTGCTATTTTAATATAATAAATATTAGTAAAACTATTTATTTACAAGAATTGTATTATTTACTGCTGTTTATTATCCATCCATTCTTATTAAAACAAAAGAATTAAAATAATGTTATGTCTATTTGCAGATTGGGGGTTCTTATACCCCCGAATGGACGACCGTTAGAGTCCCGCTGTGGTATACGTCCGATTTGCCTTGTTTAAAATTTAAGTCAAATGCAGTGCAGGGTGTAAAACTTGATCTCAGGATTTTGCATCGCAATGAGCTATCTATCGTACTGCATGTTTTAAAAGAAAATATATAAAATGACTTTGTTAGAGTACCAAATCTATTTTTTTTTCATATTCTATGCAAGGTAATTATTTTCTTTTATGTTTAATTGATTTTTTAATCAAAATTCCGAACTAAATTATTTAGTGTAATCCAGTTGCCTTGAAATGTGCTACGTTGTCAAGTTTTTCATTTTTCACTTTTTGTTAAATTTAACCCATTGTTGTAGCTTTAACAACGCGATCGTTACTCGGCCGTAAAAATGCTGCCGAGGCACGACGCGAGTATATGTAAAATTACTTTTATACGTATTTACGCATTATTTGAAAGGAATAAATCTTTTAAAATTAAAGAGAAACAAATTATTTCAAATCAAGATGAAGAATTATACATCTATCTATATTATACGGGTATGATATAATATAATATTTTTATAAGAAAATTTGGTAATGTTAATAATATCATATTTTTTATTTTTAAGAGAAACCTTTAGGGCCCCCGCGCACTAGCAACTTTTTCGAAGTAACTATTTAGTTGCTTTGAAGAAAATCGAATGAAACACACGGTATTAAATGCGGCCTCGCGCACAGGCGACTTTTTAGTTGCCGCAACTAAATAATTGCATCCGGACCTATTCCGAGGGTGAGTAAACAGTTGCCGGCAGAAATAGACCTATTTAGCAGCCCATGTTCAGATCGCTTTCATTACTTTTTGCAATAAATAATTTAAACTATTAGCATCTACTATTACTATTTTCTTTACATTAATGTCACCGCCAATTTTTCTTGAGGTCGTAGAGCCTATCGTACTGACGTATTTTGGTAAGTTATTTGAGATCCAAGGGTAACCAGTAGTTAATCAAAAGTTTCTATGCCCATTCTAAAGTAAATAAAGACCTTATTTGGATATTCATTTATCAAAGACCCTATAAAATTGCCCATCAGAAAGTCTGGAACTAATTATTGGATGTGCCCAAAACTTTTTGTTCCTTTGCTTGTTTTTACAACGTCGGAGAATGAGCGCAGATGCTCTTTCGGGCTGGCCAAAATTCCGAAAGTGTTTCCATAAAGAAAGGTAAATACATTTTTTGTAGTAATTCAACTATAATAAATAGTTTAGTTATTAATTTAATTTCTAAGTAATTTAATTACTTTTTAAGTAATCAAATTACTTTCTAAGTTATTAAATTACTTGGGATTTGTTAAAATCAATTACCAATTATGATTACATTAACCTATTAATTAATAATCCAATTACAATTACCTTTTTTGATAAGAAATTGAATTAAAGTAATCCAATTACTGAGAAGAAATTGAATACGATTTTTCAATTATTTCAATTTAATTACCGACAGCTCTGCCTACGTTATTGCTTTTTGCCAATTTCTAGTTTATTTGTGTTTTATTAGGATTGCTCTTTAGTAGTGTTAGTTTTGTAGTATAACTGTTAATCGTGTTGTTTTATCGAAAAGTCGAGCTAGACAAAATCACGATGGAGATGCATGCTGTGGCTATCTAAGCAATTTTTTGCATTATTTGGCTAAAATAATAAAAATAAGTATAAAGTGTATACATTTTTTAAATCAGCGTCTAAAGATCTATAGAAAAATGGTATAATATATAGAGTATCCCATTTAAAAATATGTTATTTTGTTTGTTCACGCATTGACGCGACACCCTGTATACACAAAAATTATAGCACCAAAATATATTTTTTAAACCCTATAACTTTTATACAAAACGTTTTTTTATAAAACATAAAATAAAAAAGTTAAGGGGGGATAACATTTATGATGGATCACCCTGTATATAGCAGTATTAAAGAGTAATCAGTGTATTTTTTATGATGTAGGTATTTGGTAAGGTTTGCTGATTGATCCGTAAACTCTCACTTTTTATTTTTTTTTTGTAGTAGTAGTACGTGTTACCAACCCACGTGATATGATAAAGTGATAGTTAAAGTAGAGAAAAGTACCAAGATCGATACTGGTGACATATATCTTTGGTAGTGTTGTCGAACTGCTGACAATTGTATAATAGAACAGATGGTAGGAAAAAAATAAGATAAAAAATACTAGTAAATATCAGACAATTGTAATTTGAATGAAATAAAAATGTATAAACCATGATCCAGTTTTTATTTATTGAAAATATGTATAAATAAATCAAAATGATACTTACGGCGGCAAACGCCCAGCAACTGGCGCAAAGTCCTTGAGATTTCACAGGAGTCACAGCTCCCACTTGTCTCCAGTCAACGCTAGTCGGAATAACAACATTGGCACTGGGGATGTATGTAGTGGGTGTGGGAATATTTACTTTTGGTAGAGTAGTTTGATTAAAACCATTTAACATTTGGTTAAATTCGTGATGAAGTAAATCACCAAAAGGATTCAGCTGCTGAACATAGTTTGTTAATCCCTTACTGTAATCTTGGTTAAATTTTGCGATTTTGGCACGATTTTCAATAAACACTTCTCTTCGAAATTTTTCGACTTCTTGCGAGGGGTAACTTTTCTTGTAAGTAAGCTGCAATAATAAAAATACATATCTTGTTGAAAATAGCCGTACTGTATTATAAATATAAACAACAATTTTAGATTCTATGCAGTTTTTTAATTAAATAATATCTGGTCAGAGAGCTCGCAGACACCTTCACTAACCAGCAAGGTACAAAGGTACAATTTTGTGTATGATTAATTTAATAATAGGTAAATAAGAAAATCGATCTCTTGCAGGATTGAGGCGGTTGCAAAACTGTTTTTATCAGTCCTGAAACTTTTCAACTTTTTCGAAAAAATAGGATATTTTTATACAATATTTTTTACGTTTTTGGCGTTTTTTGCATTTAGGGGTTTTTTGGGTTGCTGATTACGAATCTGAAATAATTTTTTTTGTCAATTTTTGGCAATTTTTGCCCAATTACACCTTTGGCAATTTTAATGATTTTTTTGCACCCGTGAGTCTTTCGGGTCGCTGATCACGAATTAAAGCATTTTTTTGGAAAAAGTTTCGTGCGGGCAAGCACTCAATGTCTGCACAGCAACAAAATCACTGCGGTCGAAAACGTGTTTAAAAATTAAATTCAAGGTAGCATGTAACGGAAAAATTAAAAAAAAAAAACAAATCGGTGCATCATCAGAAATTATTTTTTTGCTGTTACTATAGAAGCAATTGAGTGCTTGCCCGCACAGCAAAAAAATCACTGCGGTCATATCGTGGTGAAATATGATATTCAAGGTAGCATGTAACATAAAAATTAAAAAAAAAACATATCGATGTATCATTAGAAACTATTTTGTTGCTGGTACTATTGAAGCAATTAAGTGCTTGCCCGCACAGCAGCAAAATCACTTCCGTCGATAACGTGGTGAAAAATGAAATTCAAGGTAAAAAAAAATAAAATATTTTTATATTGCTAATTTATAGCAACAAATTAGCAACAAAATTATACAGTATACAGTTAACAGGTAATTAACAATTTATCAAAAATTTTTGCTTTCTTCATATCAATATATCAGTAATTTCGATTTGTTAAAATTGGCTTGAGCAACCAAATCCTCATATTAGCAACTAATTAGCAACAAATTAGCTACAAATTCCAGTGATTTTTTTATCGAGTTTTGCTAATTTACCTCTGCTAGTTTGATGGAACTCTGTATTTGCCCTTGCCAGCAAAAAATGGTATATCCATTTATTGCTGGCCATGTACATGTTATTTAATGTCATTTTTAGCAATTTTTAATGGCAAGGCATTGGCAAAAAGGTATTAAAAAGACGGGATTTTGGTCAAACGGCCGTTATTAGCCTACATGTAATGGCATCATGACTCGGAAATTAATGCCGGAAAAATACATTTAGGATGATGGTATCATTGGTATCCCCTATTAAATAAATGTAAAAATATGCGTTTTAGATGATGGCATTATTTTTTTTTCTAATGGCAATATATCAATACACTAATTAGGCACTTACATGTTAAATATATACACTTAAATCTATAATATTTAAATACCAATTTTTAGTAAAAAACAAATCCAATAAATTCACTTTTTTTTTTAATTTTTAATATGTTACTTAATTATAACACAGCCCCACAAAAAAAGATCGGACTTGTGGGTGGAACATATGTATTCCGATGTATTTTTTGACGCTGAATCCGATCTCGAACTCAGAAATGACCTTCCACGTCTGAAATTGGCTCTAGGGGCCAAAAATGGCCTCTATAGGACTTGAAAGATGGATTTTGGGATGAGTTGGAATCGGATTCAGCGTCAAGAAATACATAGAAATACATATGTCCGACCCACAAGACCGAACATTTATTTTTTTGGTGGGGCTGTGTAATTTAGGTAACCCCTTATACGACATATTCCAACGTAAGGAAAATTGGATTTATTTGATGTATTTTTACTCAAAATAAGCATTAAAATAATGCAAATTTTAATGCATTTGTTTAAAATATAAGTGCCTAATCAGTGTCTGTTCCTATTTTATAGTAATCATTTTCAAGAAGGAGGAATTTTAGTAAACATTTTCCATTTTGAGGTTAGTCTATTTGGAGGTCTTATAACTTAAAAAAGAATAAATTGATTCCAGACGCCAAAAAAACCTCTGTATGTAAAAAATCATCAAAATCGGCTTGGTGCCCGATAAGTAAACTTTTACCAAGGTCCTCAAGGTACCTTGTAAAAGCTCATTAAAACCTACAAACTTTTTGACTTAATATAAAATTTAAACGTCCTAATATACGTGTAGTCCGAACCATTTTGCCTTTCAATTTTTTTAAAATGCATAGAATGAGATGAAATTTTGACAGTAGATAGGAAATAGCTCAAGGAGTAAAATCTATATCATGCCAAAGGGCGCCTTTACCTTGGGAGTGGTTGCCAAACCATCTCGAGGGTGATTTTGTTAATATTTTGAAGAACAGAAATCGATAGAAAAATGATTTCTAAGCAAAAAATGTTGTATGCATTTTTTTGTAAAATGCATACTTTTCGAGTTATTTGCGATCGAAAGTCGGAGTTTTTCGTCAATAAAATCAACGTTTTTAATCGGTTTTTTGGAAATAACTCGAAAAGTATGCATTTTATTTAAAAACTGTAAATAACAAAATATAAGCTTTAAAAAAAATGAAAAAAATGTGGTTTGTTAAAGGTTAGCTGTTATTTATCAAACACAAAATTTCAGAGTTTTAAAGGCAAAAAACGCAGTGAGTTATGACTAAAATAAGGTTAGACCAACATTTTTTCAGTGCAAAAATCTTTGAAAACAACCCCCTAACTACCACACCAATTAAAATGAGGCGTAGTCCATTTTTAATTCTTTTTATCTATGTATCATAAATACATTCTAAACCTTTTTTACCGATTTAAATTGATTAATTTTGACAAAAATGGGGCGCAAGTGAAAGTCAAATTTCAGAATTTTCATAAAAAATTACCTTTTCTTTAAAATAACTCAAAAACTAAGGAAAATACGTAAAAATTACTAAAGTATCAAATTGTAGCTTTTTATATTAAAAACATTTTGCCTTTTTAAAATTTACTCTATGAGGAAAATTAAGTGAGAAATAAACGTTTAAAACGCGTGTGTATAGACGAGCACTACCTTGTTTCAGACCTTTAAACTCACCCCTTTATAAAAGTAAGGGTATTAAAGAGTTTTTATATACAGAACCTTATAGCTCTTGAAAAAAACAACAATATGGTTTTTTAAAGAACTTTTTATCACAAAAACTGAAGGAGTAATGCTTAAAAAGCCAATTTCTTGGAGCATTTTAAAAACGATTCGATGCATTTTTAAAAAAATCCGGGGATTTTGTACTATTTTTGGCATTGTAATATTGCCTAATTTTATGTGACTTAAGCTTTAGTATGAAAGTTTTGAAAGTTTTGTAATGGGGGGTAGTTTTCACCCCTAAAAAATAAAAAGCGACCTTCAGCATAATGGAGATTTTGAAGAGGAGGATAAGTTAAGCTCAATTTTCATGCAAAGCACTGTGATAAGGGTAAGTTAAGTTTAATCCCAAATTTTCATGTAAATCTATGCATTTTGAAAAAATTGCGAGGTTTTGCACTTTTTCCAGCTTCGTTTTCTGGACTAGGGGGATATTCTTAAAGAAAAGAAAGCTGTTAAAATCAATATTATGGGTATAAAATTAAATTACTCTTATAATTATAATGCATAAGCAAAAAGTTGTTCCTTCAAATTTTTTTAAATGTCTTCATTTCTTTAAAACTAAATGTAGTACGTACAATCAATTATGTTTTGGTCTACCAGGTAGAAAGAAAGTGCCATAGATGGTGCACGGTACCATTATGTATCAGTTACGCAAAAACATAATACGTTACAACCTCAAAATAAGGATTTTAAGATTACATATCTTCTTGAAAACTGTCTTTTTAACCTGTAAAATATAGGCTTCTATTTGGGCAACGAAAATAACTATTATAAGATCATATTTATTACCTTAAATGCCTTCCATTCTTCTTCAATTAGATTTTCTAAACTAACAGGTGTCAACTTCTTTATTTCGCCTTCAATGTACTGGGGTTGCTGCATTGCCTCTAATGAAAATCGGGAACCTTGCAGTCCAACATTTCCTGAGATGCTATGCCCACCTAATCCGATACCTCCCGAGATACCATGACCTCCTACTTCAACGCTTCCAGAGACGCTATGACCTCCAAGGCCAATACCACCTGAAAAACCACGTGGTTCTATGCCTACACTTGCTGAAGTCGCTACATGTGGAAGTGCTAGAAGATGGGTTTTTGCACGACCACCTCCCGAAAAAATACCGCGTGAGCTACGAGTTTTATTGCCACTTCCTGACGAGAAGATAAACAAGGCAGCAATCAGAAGTAGGATTTTCATGGTTGCAATATCTGAAATTAGAAAAAAAAACGTTTAGTAGAAATAAAGGAGGTCAAATTTTAAATCTTTTGTGAAAGTAGAACCTTAAACTCTTCCAGAGAACACTTGATCTTATAAGGGGTTTGCTTGTTAAAATGCGCGAAAAGTTTTTTTAGAATGCCAAAGACATCTGAAGTCGGGTTGTAAAAGGAGGTGAGTTTTTGAGGTTTAAAAAAATGATTTATCTCGATTTCCGTCAAAACTGCAAGTCCTATAAAAAAAAGTTAAACGGCAAAGTTGTAGGAAACAAAAATATCTACAACTTTTCTATTTAAACTTTTTTCACATAACCTCAAAATTTATGTGAAAAATTGAAATAACTAAGTTATTGGTTTTTTATTTTTATCTTTTACAAAAAAAAACGAAATTTGGTGAAAACTTACCTTTTTATGTCCCAAACACACTAACTTTTTGGTTTAATTTTTTTTTTCTAATTTTGGCCTTATATCAAAAAAGCACCCTAATTTTCAATCGAAAATTCTCGTGTCAAAACATTTGCTTGTTTAAAAAAGTCGGTGGGCTTTTTGTTCGTTGAAATACCTACTTTAAAATGGTGTAAAAAACATTTACATTACTATGGTAAATGTTCTCAGAAAATGCAAACAAAAACGAAAAAAACTCGAATCTGATTTTTTTTAATCATTAAATAATGCCAAACAAGCTAGCGAAAACCGTATCTCGATATCTTGTTCCTTACCTAAAATTTAGGCCAAAGAAAATTTTATACGTATATATCTCAAAACTATAAAAGCTACAAGAAATATTACATGACATAAATCATGTATTTTTACAAATCCTTTAATTTATGTTATAAAATCCTTTCGTCTAAATGCAATACTTTACGAGTTATAATCAAAAAAATGAATTTTCGGGATTTTTTTAAAGGTATACCCCTAGAATTCGCTTTTTTGATTATAACTCGTAAAATACTGATTTAGATAAAAAGATTAATAAATTTAAATTGGAGGTTTTGTAAAAATACACAATTATGTTTTATAAAATTTCTTGTAGCTTTTATAGTTTTTCAGATATTGACGTATTAAATTTTTATTGGTCTAGATATTAGGTAAGGAACAAGATATCGAGATGAGTTTTATAGACCAAGAATAGTTTTTTTTAACTAGCCCAAGTTTGTTAAAATCGGCTCAGCCGTTTCGAAGATACAGAATGTGTTTTACGGAAACCTTTGAATACCCCCCACCACTTTAATTTTAGAGATATAGCACAAATTGTCAAACAAAAAAGGTTCAGATTATCCTCGACTTTAAAGATCAGGTATTTTTTTGTTAGGTTAATAGGGCAAAATTCACAGAAACATTACTTTTTTAGATTTAAGATTGCAGTTAAGCCCCCTAGCGGTCATTTCAGAAACTTGAAAATAATTTCCAGCTATTTCTCTTGACCACTTTTTAGTAAAAGTAAGTATGTAAGTAATATTTTTTCCCAACGCTGTGCGATAAATATTTTTTGAGATACAGCTGGCGTCCCTTCTTATTTGGACACCCGGTACAATTTTAAGCTATTTATTAAAAGTTACACTTTAATTACTTTAAAAAATTAGGTAAAATTTCATGTTACATTAATAAACAAAAAATTGCAAATCGAAATATACTGCTATAATTCTGGAGCTGAGTATTAAAAGGACCAAACTCCATTTTTACTGTGTTGAATAATAAGCAATTTAAGTTTCAGGAAAAGTAAAGTGTAATTTTTAATTTGAGTTTAAATAAGTTTTTGATTACTAATAAGAAAATTAAAAAGTTTAATAAAAAGAGTAGTTATTACTAAATATTGTGTTTAAAAATTTTTAGTAAGTTTGAATTTTGAAGGAGTTTGGCCCCAAAAAAATTAAGAAATAGTACTTTTGGTTGGAGATAGGTCCTGGAATAAAACATATATTTTGCAAAATTCGTTTATGTAATTATTTAAAAAATAACATAACTTCTTAAGAAAACAAAATATTTTCAGTTTTAGTATATTTCTTCCTCTAAAGCAGGATAGTCATTGGCGTCCAATGTCAAGGAACGTTTAAGGTTTGTAAAAAACGGTTTGTTATGATCACTTATGTATGGCAACAACTGCATTAAATTATCAAATTTCTGGTTAGCTATTGGTAGTTGTTCAAGGTTTAAAGGTTTTACCGGTTCGGCAAATGTAAGGCTTTCTCGGTTTCGCATGGTTCCCCTTCTTAGATCCACTTTTTTAAAATCACCAACTTTAAAGTGTGTTTTATACAAAAACTGATAAGGAAGATTTTTTTGAAATTTCATTTGTTTTATTTGCATCCACGGTACCAACGCTACATCTTCATCTTTTTTTCTGTGCACCAAATCTTTTTTTAAGACATCTCCATAATTTAAAAAATCTTCTCGGCCAACCTCAAATACCTTTAATTTATTCTTTCTGTACACAGCTTTAATGAAATTTGTCCAATCATGTGGCACTTCAATTTCCATTGCAGTGTTTTTTTAAGCCCTTTCAATTGACGCATGTATGGTATCGGCCTCCATGTGGGTATGTCCTGGCTCCATAAAGTAGTGGTTTATCTGAAATATTGAGTTTGTTTCTGGTAGCTCTTTTAAAACCTTACAGAACATGGTAGCAACATAAATGTTTCTATTCTGTCCAGAACATGAATCGCTGTAAAAATTGAGAGTTTTAATGTCTTTTGAAGAAATATCCAAAACAAACTTTCTTAAACAAGAAGCTATTTCTTGACCTCCACGTCCTGCTATAGTTTCGTTCCACAAAAAACAAATTCCTTGATTGCCAATATGATCTGTTTTATAAAGAGTTAGATTGTAAACCCACAGTTGCCTTTTGTAAAACGATATTCCATTTCTCAAGAAGGGGGTCGGCAAACATTTTTCCAAATTAAATGAAATCGTCACATAACTTGGATCTAAATTACTCCTCTCTTTATCTTTCTTTTTATTTTCATAGCAGCTTTGAGCCATTGCTAAATGATTATTTAAATCATTTTCTATTCTTGTACCTCCTTTCCGTAAGATTCGCTTATATGACTTAAGGCGAAGGTTTAACCGATCACACTTCGCACATGTATCATTTGCAGGATGATGAAAGGCAAGATTAAATTCTTCATTAAATATTTTTCTGTACTGGAATTCTTTAAATGAAGCAACTTTAATTTCTTTGCAGTGTTCAGTATAAAGTCTGTACATACTTGAAATGTTCAAATCGGGGCTAAGATATCGTCTAGAAGATTTTTCACGGGAATAGTGGCTGGTATATGCAGGAAAACTTCTTATGTGATCGCGAACAATATCTTTCAACCGTTCAGCTATTTTGGGTTGGTTTTTATGCAATCCTCTTCCATCTGGTGGACACACCCCACCATGATTCCTTTTTTTCTCAACAATTACTCTTGTCTTTTTAATAGTAATATCATATGTGCTCAAATACATGCTTTGACAGACTTCTGTTCTGTTCCCGCTAGCATCTTTTAAAAACTATTTTCTGGAAAAAGATCGCCTGCTTTCCATTTTGCCTGGTGCCAGCCTTTGCCTATCTTTGGGTTTTTCTTCGATACTTTCAGCTAACACTTGATCTTGAGCGTGTCTACTTAAGTGGTAAAATTCGGAAAAGATATTCTGTCTTTGAATATTATCAATCTTATCATAACACTTTCGCCTACAGTGACATGCTGACTGTAATACTTTAGCTCTCTTTACCTTTCCCTTTTTAGTTTTATACTCCTCGCCTTTACGTTTTTGTTCCTGTCTTTTAACTTGTTTCCAATTTTGAATATGTCTTACTCGTTTCCTTGATTTATTTTTTCCTGCTGTGTCTGTTAAAATAAGCTGTTCCTCTTCTCTATCGTTTTCACCTGGACTATAATTAAGATCTTGGTCCTCAGAAACATCTTCACTACTGCCTGAATCCTAAAAAATTTAACCATATGAAAAAAAATCTCGTTGAGTAGCTCTTCGAGCGTAAAAGTTAACGGCTGAATATTCTAAAAGAAATGAATCGGCATTTAAAAACTACAAGTACCTAAGCCTTACTTAAATAATACATACATTAAACATAAAATACAACAGCAAGCTAGTCAAACTAATTATATTATTATTAGATCAGTATTAAAAACGGCAACAATTTAGTTAATTTTAAGATTACCTGGTTTTCAAAAACGGCCTTAGCACCTAGACTACCTAGTGCACTTTCTATAGGGTTCTTTGACTGATGCATCGCAATATTGTCAGATGCATGAAATTGCATGTCTACATTTTATGGGATCATTTCAACAATAACAGCTTTTTCATTCAAACTACAACCAGGCTGGGTGAAAGAATTTGATGTGGATTCTTTAGAATAACCTAAAAATATGATTTATATTAATAAAAAACACGATTCGCATACTCTTTAGTACTAACCATTTTCCTTTGTATCGCCAACTTTTCCGGAATCTTTAATTAAAGACAAAAGCCTTTTAGTTCGGCTTGAATACATTTTTTTCTTTACTTGCAATTAAAATAAAACACAGAAGGGCTTCACCGGTCATTACAACAAAAACAATTTCTTTAAGGTTATGTTTTCGTAAAGGCCAATCTCCAATGGCTTAAGAATAAAAGGGCCAAAGTCCACTGCACACTGGATATTGGCCTTTTACTTGAGTAGAGTGAGAAGTTCTATGTGCACTTTGGCCGTTTTAATTTTAACTGATTTGGAGATAAGCCCAAAAATAAAATAAAAAAGTCGGCAACCAAGCATACAAGAAGATTGGCCTTTTTTGTATTTAAAGTCTTGCATACTATAATTTTCGTAGTGATACTAACTCAATAATGCTAAAAATGGAGTTTGGCCCTTTTAATACTCAGCTCCAGAATTAACAACCAAATATACAAAATAATTCGGATTCGAGTTTTTTTCGTTTCATTGCATTTTCTGAGAACATTTACCATAATGCATATTTTTTTACACCATCAGAAAGTAGTGATTTAAATGAACAAAACGCCCACCGACTTTTATAAATCAGCAGATATTTTGACACGAGAATTTTCGATTGAAAATTAGGGCGTTCTTTTGATATTAAGTCAAAATAAGGTGAAAAAATAAATAGTTTAAATAAAAAAATTACAGTGTATTTAGGACATAAAAAATAAGTTTTTATCAAATTTCGTAATTTTTTTGTAAAAGATAAAAATAAAAAACCAAAAACTTGGTTATTTGAATTTTTCACATAAATTCTGAGGTTATGTGAAAAAAGTGTAAATACAAAGGTTATAGGTCTTTTGATTGCCTACAACTTTTTTCATTTAGCTTTTTTTATAGGACCTGTAGTTTTGCCGGAAATCGAGATAAACCGATTTTGACCCTTAAAAACTCACCTTCTTCCACCTCCCGACCTCAGATCGCCCGTAAATTATTTTCCTTTCATTTTTATTATATTTGCTTCCTTTTCCAATGGGTTTTATCCTACTATTTTTTTTTTGTTTCAAAAATTATCTACCCTGGTCTATTATTTCATAGAGTATCGGTTTAACAAAAAAGAAAATTCTGTTTCACCAGGACAATGCAACTTGCCACAAATCGCTTATTGTCATGGCAAAAATTTATCAGTTAGGCTTCAAGCTGGTTTCTCCTGCACCTTATTTACCAGATTTGGCTCCATTGGATTTTCATTTATTTCCGAAAAAAATCTTGATGGTAAAAAATTTGCCTCGGATTTAGACGTAATTGCTGCCACAAACGACTATTTTGACGAACCGGACAAATCAGCCTACATCGTTGATATAAAGGCTCTTGAGCATCGATGCAATAAATCTATTGAACTACACAAAAATAGTTTTAACTCATATTTTGTTTTTTTCTTACTTAGGCTGAAAACTTTTTATTCTAACCTTGTATAATAAATGTGATAAAGTAAACAAAATTTATTCTTCTATTATCCGCTCAAAATAGACATTCACCATTGCATAAATTTCCAAGAAGCTGAAAATTCACGTGAACGTTAGGGATACCATAATAATGAAATTGTAAAAAGTCTCCATCGATCTCATGTGTGCAAAAAAATATACAGGGTTCGCGAAAATGGGTTTTTTGCATTTTTTAGCGAAAGGGTTAGTTTTATGATAAAAATAGCTTAGACAAAAATTGTAGAGAACAAGCGATTCTAAAATTAATAAAAGTTTTATTCTCTATACCATGCACATGTTTCCACGCCACCTTTTTAACGTGGTTTTCCCAGTAAGCCTATTCCACGGTCTATTTTATTACATCCTAGTAGAATAAAAGGTCTTCTCATTCGATATCTTATTCTTCTTTTTCTCCTTCTCTTTCTACATCTTCTCCTTCTTTTTCTTCTTCTTCCTGAGTTATTGTAAATTGTTCAAACGGCGATACATCATTTGTTTTATCGTTGATGTATAGATCTTCTTCTTTTGAAGATTTAACATTTTAACACAAGTGGCCTTGACAACTGGCGCATGCTGGTGAACAAAATAAACTAAATTTTTGCAGCCGCATTTCGAATTACACCCTTTTGTGCAGTTGCAAAAAATAGTATTAGAGAACTTCTTTGGTGCAGGTGGAAGTAGTATGTGGATTGGTTCCAATACATTATCAAGTAGCTTTCAACCCCATTCTTCTGGGTTTAGTTGATTACCAACCCACACTTGAACCTGATAATATACCCGATAAAATTGTTGTTGAGCAGAAGACAAGGTTAAAGAAAGACAAGCTATATAATAATTGCACACGTTTTTTATATCGAGTAAGTTTTGCAAAAGATAAGTAACGTAACTTATCTATGCAAGTAACTTTTTTTGAAGCTCCATATACTGTAAGAAGAAACCGAATTCCGTGGGTAATTAAAGTTTCTGCAGTAGAGCTACTATGTTCAAAAACTTTAGCAGATAAAAATAGGTCTTGTTTTTTAAATTAATTAAAAGCTGTTGTTTTACCCCTCCGGAACATTGCAGAGATTGTATTACAGCCAGTCTTAGCATGTAAAAATAAAATATGATTTTTACATTTAGGATAAGCCGATAAACTCGAATTTGAAAATATTTGCAATGGTTGTTAAGCCTTGCCTGGTTTAACAAAAAAATATTTTTTTTTCACTAACAACATCATTTAGATCAGTTGGATTGAATTGATTAGGTACAGTTTCTATGATGAGTACATCAGCGTCATTGTCAGCTAGCTTGACTAAAATATGTTCAGTGTAAATTTTTCTTTTAGCATTGTGATGAACTGAGACTGATAATAAATGTTTGACAAGAATTGAGCAGTAGACAGATGTTGCTCAAGGCCACATGGTCACATTACATAAGGGACTGAGTTTATTTTCAGTTCATATTCTCAAAATTGTCATTCAATATTAATGTATTAGTCACGCAGACTCATAGTTTTACTTATATTATGCGTTCAGTGATATACATGTATAGGCAGCGTACTCATGCATAGTATGGGGAAAAAATTTTAGTAAATTTTGGAATAGCGCTGTCTCAGAAATGGGCATTCTAGGGAAAAAAGTATAGGAACAATTTTTGTAGACAATTGCATGATCTATAATTTTTGTTAAAGCTATTTTTATTATTAAACTAACCGTTTCGCTAAAAAATCCAAAAAACCCATTTTCGCAAACTTTGACCTTGTATAAAATTTTTTGCACACATGTGATCAATGAGGACTTTTCACAATTTACCATTATAATGGTAGCCCTAATGTTCATGTAAATTGTCAGGTTCTTGGGAATTTATGCAAGGGTACCCCTATTTTCCTGGCTAACTAATTTTAAACAACAAAAGATTATATAGTTCTACAATTACGAGGTTGCAATATGATCCGAAATTGTATTCTCAAAACCAAACAGATGATCTAGCAGCAATTTCGTCTTAACATACTTACAATGGGGAATCTGGAAGGTGTGCATAGTGTCATAGTTGCTTTTACTGTTTTTATTTAGTAATAATTATTATTAAAATAACAGAGTAGGTGGTTAATCTTTTCATTGCGCAAAGCTTATATTTAGAGTTCTTACGAATGAGGACACAAGATCAATTAATATTTTGTCAGCACTTTGAGCAATCCAATTTATTAAAAACCCAGGTGTTTGATTGGTGTAAGTACCATACAACGGTCAAAAAATTTTCTTAAGCGAAAGGTCCGAAAACTTCGACAATAAAAGCCAACTTTATTCTGGTAGACGACCATATTCTTGGATAAAGAAGAAGTGCTGTCCTCTAAATATCACAGACAAATGGATGATTTCATCCATTAACATTTGCATTACCAAAAAGTTTACGCAAGATGGGTATTCAGATTGCTAACTATAGAATAAAAACTATTGACATGTTAAAGTCTCTACTAAGTTTCTCAGGCGATTCCAAAATAAAGTGATGGATTTTTAAATTCCTAACTTACCTGCAATAAAATCTAAGTTTGTCAATTATCCAATTACGTCAGAATTAAAACAATTACGTCTAGAGCGGCACCACTTAAACTCTCCAAAACCGAGAAAAAAAGCATAGGTTGCAGCCGTTAATGCCATGACCAACGTCTTTTGGGACAGCAAGAGTGTTCTCATGATCGATTTTTTCGGCCTTTAAAGACCCTTATTCTTTTGACTTGCTTACTCAAAAAGTTAAAACTGCATGTTGTTTAAAATGTAGAGACATCACATGTTTTAGTTGCTAATATTGTTATATACATCTATTAAAAAATACATAAAATAACTAATTTGTTTAAAACATGACGAAAGCCGGCTACCACCAAGTTGTATACGTGGTTAGCTCGTTGTGACGTGAATATCGTTTTTGCGCAAAACTTTTATATTTAAATTTTAAATGCTTGTAACTTGTAAAATAAAATTTTTTGTTTAGTTTCTTATAAATAGGCAAGAGAAAGTTGTATACTGAAATAAAGTAATAATTAAAATATAATTTTAAAGAAAATATATTTTTCAAAGCCTTGATTACACCGTGAATATATTGGTAAATCAAGTAATAAGTGAACATAATGATCTTTTTATCAGATTGAAGTGCTTGATTTAAGCAAATACCAAGACATTATTTATTGTAAAATCTTATTTGACTTTACCAAGATGGAAGAAAATTAATTAAAAATTAACCTATTCACAGATTGTGTATTATGCGTATTGCGTTAATACTTTAATGGGGTGTTCTTCAGAAAAAAATATTGTTTGTATTTTGCTAATAAAAATTACACTAAAATACTAGAATATAATAATAACAACCAGGCGCGGATCCACCGTTGTGGACACTGTGGGCATGCCCACAACCCTTATTCACTAGTTGTCACCGGTAAAGTCTCACTTTCACGGTCTATTGAGATCGATAGGCTAATGATAAAAAGGATGTCATAGAAGTATTACGATCGTAACGCCAAAACTCTGGGTCTGTATTTAAGCAATTATTTACAGGTGACAGAGCAAGCAAAAGAGTTGGATGTTACATTAAAATCTCCACGTACAATTTCGTGGCAAACGAACAGGTCCAATTATGAGGCGAAATCGATGGAAGAGTACTTTCGGAAATCTCGACCTCTTTCATTTAGGATTTTTTATACTTATCACAATTGACAGAAATTTGGATATCGATATTGTAAAAGTGAAAAAAACGTTTTACATGTGCCCTAGTTCATTAGCGATAATAAATCTACAATTTTAAATTAATACCGAACCTGGGTGACCAAATGGAAAAGAGAATCTTAAAATAATTTGGTCATACCAGAGTCGATAGCTAATCTTAATGATGCGTGCGCCCAAGATTTGTACCCAAACATACAAAAATTTCAACAAATTTTGGCTACAGTTCCGGTCAGCGTAGCTACCGCGGAAAGATCGTTTTCAACGCTTCGTAGGATCATTGCGCACCTCAATGGCACAGATTATCGGGGCTAGCTCTCTTAAATATACCTGCACATGGATGTCAACGAAATAATTAATGTTTACGCAAAAAAGAAGCGTAGGCTTGAATTTATAATTTATACATTTAATAATAGTATGTAGTATAGATAAATACTTAAATTACAAATTAAAATTGTATATTTAAGAGAATTAGCTCCAAAACTCTTTTTATCAAGCTTGAATTTGTAATTGAATTGTGAAATTGGTCAATTTCCCTAACACCCAGTATACTATACTATAACAATATAAAGGGAAGAAGATTTGTATTTTTGGATGTTTGTAATAAATATACTTAAAAACTACTGAATCGATTTCAAATTTTTTTCACCGTTAGAATACTACATTTTTACTGATGGTGAGTAACATAAGCTATAAAAAATAAATGTCCACTCGTGTGCAGCCGGGTCATGTTGCTAGTTCTGGATAAAGTTATTTAATGTTAAATGGTCATTTATTTAGTTTGTAATCAATGTTATCATTTGAAGGTGTAAAAAAATGTTAAATTAAAAAATCGTTTAAAACGTAGTCCATGATTGTTTATGAGTGAGTTCGTAATTTTACTCGCACTTGGTTGATTTTTAGATGATTATGCCCACAACCTTTTTAGAGGGCTGACTGCAAAAATATTTTCAAGGAATCTTGTATTTTAAACGTAAGCAGCAGTAATTGCTGTAACGATGCTTGTTCTACCAGCGATTGCACATGTTTATTAAATGGCGATTGGGCCGAATTATTTTGATCTTAAATTACGACAGATCTCTTACCTTTCAAATTAAAAAAAAACATCTCCCAAATATCTTTTTCAGAAAAAAAGTTTTAGCTTAATTACGATTTAAAGTTCACAGCCGGCCCTTTAATTCGCCGTCAAACCAAAAACCGGTGTAACGACCTAATTGTTGCCAAATTCCAATATTATTTTCCTTGCTTCGTTAATTTATTCAATTCAGAGCAAAATTGGTAATAGTATATTACATACCGAGAGTGGTAAGAAGCCCATTACACACGATTTCGAAAATTACGGTACGAGCGTGAGCGAGTACCGTAATTCGAAAGAGTGTGTAATGGGCTTACCTCGAGTTGTGTACTATACTTTTTTTACGACTTTATGTTTAGTTTTTTATAAATAAAAGCAGAAGATTATGTAAACTTTAAGTAACAATACAAATAATAATACAAACATTTGCGTTGTCAAGGCGATGCTATTTGTTTCATAGCCAGCTTTACGTAAAATCTATTGAAAGTTTTCAAGATTTTGGGGCTCGGCTAATGCGATTGTGGAATCTTATTTATATATATATAATTTTATATATATATATATATATATATATATATATATATATATATATATATATATATATATATATATATATATATTATATATATATATTACGTAACTGCCCTTACGCACAGTTTGGCTTCTTACAGTATAGTGTTTGTAATTAGAGATTTACTGATAAAGTAGACGGTGTGTAATTAGGTTCTTACTAATATAGGAGTAGAAAAAATATAATTACACCATCGCAAAAAAATACATTTTATAAAAAACAGGTTAAAGTTCTAAAAACTCATTTATTTATTTGGCAAAAGCAGTATTTATGTATAAAGGATTATTTTTTGCCAATAACAACTTTTATGGCAATATGTCACGACCGCCTATGTGTCCTGCAGAGATATAACTACTGTATTATTCTCTCCTTAGTCGAAAAAAATAGAGATCCATTCTTACCCGTTAGCAACAAAATTGTAACAAGTCCAAAAAACCATAAAATTATATATCTGCTTGCAAAGGCGCATCACTTATCTATACTTAAAAAAGTTATTTTAAATATAAAAATATTAGGTTATGGGCATACGCCACTATTTATTATAAGACTAAATAATTTATTTAAAAATTAGTTATTAAAATTAACTCTTAATTGCACCTTTTTTAAAAGGATAACCTAATGCTTTAGTGGAGGTTTTAAGGTAACTTAAGTGTATTTTTATTTAAAAAAATATAGTTACAGGGGTAAATTTCGCAAAGGCTAAGTAGACTGAAGCCTAGGGCGACATATATTGTTACGGACTTTAAAAATATCTGTTTAGTTCATAGAAATGTAAAAGGTTAGAATTATTTTATTTAGGTTAATAATTTATTAAAAATAGGTTACCTTAGTTTTTCCCTTTTTCGCCGGTCATTGCGGATTATCCTGGGAGCGCTGGAGACATCCTTTTCACACTTTTCTGGCACCCTGTAGTAAAAGAATTCTTCCAGCTAATTCTAGACTTCTCCAGACTTTTCCATTCTTTTCCACATTACTATATAAAGCGCGAGGGAAGTCCGCACGGGCCAGTTTAGTTTTGTCTTCCGACGAGATAAGAAGTTGACAGACAGTTAAAGGTTAAACAGTTTTCATTATTACGTTACGTTAAAGTGTTACCATAGAAACGTTTGTAAACCTGATATCCAATAAAAAGGTGTAAAACCAGGTTCCGTGTTTTTATACGGGTTGTCACGGGACAATATTATGGGCGGCAAATTTACGATTAATTTTAAAAAAAGTGTAATCGTTATTTTTAATAATATAATTAATAATTTTGCAGAAAAAAGGTCCACAAAAAAAGTGGTATTTGCTGGGTGTCGAATTAGTATTGTATGGCGTATTTTTTCCGCTAAACACGAATCTAAAGTAAGAATTGGGGATTAAACAGAAAAAAAAACGAGAACACCCCAAAAAACCGTACAACACAGTACATTTACCGGCAGCAACCTGCTCGGAATGTTTGGACTACGACTATATAAACTATAAGAAATACAAAAAAAAGTCATAGAACAAAAAGAAAGCTTTTCAATTTTTTTATAAAAAAGTTCTATAAACATTTTTGATAGGATACATAATAAAGGAGATATAAACGAAAATGTAATTTTGACAAAAAATTCAGTCCAAAATAGGAAAAAAAATTGTTTTAATGTTACATTTGGGTTTTGTTAATATTAAATCAATTATTTTATTTATTTGAATCCCAAATCACTAAAAATTTGCAGAAAAAATCAAAAATAAAATAAATAATTTTCTAATTTTTCCCAGAGGTATACTATATAAAAAATCCTGAAAATTCGGTTCTTTGATTATAACTCGAATAATATTGCATTTAGACAAAAAGGTTTTATAACTTAAAAAAAGGCCTTATAAAATAACATAGTTTATGTCCTACAAAGTTTCGTGTATTTTTTATAATTTTTAAGATATTGACGTTTTAAATTAAAAAAAAAATCCTTAATATCTAAAAATACGCCTTTTCTCGATTATTTGCTGTATGATCCCCAATTTTGACTTCAGATTCGGATTCAGCGAAAAAAAATACTCTAGAAAATCCTAGCCCAACACTCAGCACAAACCATTTCTTTTTTTTGAGGGCCTGTGTAATTAAATAGTACATAGTTCAAAAAATGGATTATTTGTTTTAACATTTTAATTTATATTTTGTTTTTATATTATGAAATTTGATTGTTTTCAAAAATTGTTATTTAAGTTTCTTTATGTTTTACTTTTGTTAAATTTTTTCATTAAATTTTTATTGAATTTAGTAGTGAAGTTTACATTCTTTTAATACTAAATTTTTCGTTCTGATATCCAAAAAATATTGACATTTTAGGGCGGCAAACATATATTAGTCTATGAGCGATAAAAAGTTAAATCCGGCCCTGTATAGTTAACAATTATTTCTTCATGCGGCATGACATATTAACTCTAAATACAAAGAGGCGATGCTTTGTTGCTAGATTTATATCAAAATATAATTATGATTAGTTTTGCCTTACAATTTTATTGCGTAACTGAAGAGGTAAAGTTCAGTTCTTTTTAAAAAATCCATACCATTAAAAATACGTTTGCAGATAAAAACATAAAGTTTTTTTTTAAATATAACGTTAAAGTTCCTTTCAAACATCTCAAAATACGAAAAGGCTAAAAAGGTACCGCGAGCATGATTGGGTTAAAAGTAAAAGTTTTCTCATTTTCACATTTTTACCTCTAATTCTTTTCAAGATTTCAATATCATAAACAATTTGAGACACGCTGTATATAAGGGTGGGTCAAAAAAATTAATTATTTTTTTCACTTTATACTCTAAAAAATAGGTTGGTAGACACCTAAAAAAATGCTCTCCAAGTATAAGCTCTTAGTTTTAATAGGAAGGTCCTTCGACTTTCGTTTTTTTTATTTTTTCTTATTATTACAAAGAAAAATTCATATCTCGGTATCTAATATTTGAAAATAAATATCTTGTCTCATATTTTTGTAGGAAATTGAATTCTTTCCAAAAAAAGGTCTTCTACAATTTTTTTATAAACCTCACCGATCAAAAGTTAATAAAGGTTGAAGTTTGATTATTTTCAGGCAGATTTTTTTATTAATTTTTTTAACTCGTTTACAAAAAACTATTATAATACGCGCATTTCATGGTTTTGTAGAAAATTCACTGATCTACAAAAATGGTCTGTCTCCTATGATTAGTCGATTAAATTAACCGTTTAAAAGATATTTATCGTCAAACTTCAATGCAAAGTAATTTTAACAGTTTTTGACTAATAATTTGAACAATTTCAATTTAATTTATGAGTTTCGAGGAAATTCGTGCAAACTTGATTTGCTCTGAACAGAGAAATGTTTTAATGCAAAAAAATCAGAGTGACTTTGTTTTTGGTAAGTCCTTGAATCTCTTTAAAATCCTTGATCTACTGACTGATTTTCTTGATATAGACATTGAATTGTGGCCTACTAATGACAGTTATAATGAAAATAAAGAATACTTTGATCAATTTAAAGTTGTAATGCTTGACAAAAAATGAAGAACCATTTCAATATTTATTCCAAGTTGTAAAAGACCATCGCAAAAAATACCCAAACTGCAATAAAGAAAATTTTTCAGTAGAAATGTACGATTATGTTAAAAATATTGAAAATTATATCTTAGTTGATAATTAAATAAAAAAAAACTTTTGAATAATAAATTGAAAAGATTTTTTTTCTTCTAGATCGATACTTTTAACGATTTACTCAAATTTAATGAATTCCTGACTCTAAGTTAGAAAAAATGCAATATTTTTTGTTTCAATGTATCCAAACATGCTTAGGACTAAAAAAACTGGAAAAAAGTTTAAAACATTTTTCTGTTCATAGAAACTCAAGTTTGTACAAATTTCCCCGAAACTGTATTGAAAATTGTATTGAAATTGTTTAAATTATTAATCAAAAACGGTTAAAATCAGTGTGCATTAAAGTTTGACGATAAATATCTTTTAACGGTTAATTTTATCGACTAATCATAGGAGACCATTTTTGTAGAGCAGTGAATTTCCTACAAAACCATAAGGTGCGCGTATCATAATAATTTTTGTTAACGAATTATAAAATTCATAAGAAAAAAGAAATCTGCCTAAAAATCATCAAACTTCAACCTTTTAGTCCGGGAGGCCACCGCAAAAAAACATGCCAATAACAGATACAATGAAACATTTTTTTTATATTACTATGAATTATAGTCAATTCAAAGCCACACTGCTGCCTCAGCTCAGCGGGTTCAAATTGCATTTTGTTACCTTAATTGTGTTAATTTGTTTTTGAAAAATCGCTTTTTTTAATATAACTCGAAAACTACTGATTTTAGGAAAAAAAATGGTATATAGTCAAAAATTAATGGTCTACTAAAACTACGTCACTTTTTTAAATAAATTTGTTTGTAGCCCTATTAGTTTTTGAGATTTAAATTTAAATAAAAACTCAAATATCTTAAAAACTTAAAATGTTACGAAAAAATGTAATAAGCAAAAAATATGTCTTTTGGTTAGCTCTATAAAAATAGTTATATACACATTTTTAATAAAATAAGAAATAAAGGAGATATAAACAAAAAAGTGATTTTGGTCATTAAAAATTTCGCTAATAATATTTTATTGGTACAAGTAAGTATACCAGCTCCGATCCATTTAAAAATTAATTTAAAATGCTCTATTTATTAAATGAAACAAACTAATACACATGTGCCTCAAGGCAATGGGGGATAACCTAGTGGCACGGATGTTTTATATAATTTTTTTGGTCCAAAAACTGCCTTTATTTTTGAAGACAGAAAAAAATGTTTTATATAAAAATTGTAGGATTTTTTCCATATTATCTTTTGCAATTATCAGTAAAAAAATATCGCAATAAAAAAATGGAAAAATATAGGCAACTTCAACTTTTTTAAATGAAACACCCTGTATATTATGCGCTTTAACGAAAGATTTTTTTTCTGATTTCAAATATATATACATTGATGATATTTGGATAAACCATTTTTGAGATATTTAGGCTTAAAATATAAATAAATTGAAAAAAATCATATTAGTATCAAGAAAGCTATGAAAACAATAAAATTGTTTTAATAAATTTGACGTATTGATATTGTAAAAAGTTAAAATTTATCATTAACTATAAAAAGTAGTTTGTATTGCTTTTGTGTCGATGGGCTATTCAGAAGAACAAAAAATCGCTCTTATGCGTCTTTTTTATGGTAACAATAATAATGTGACGACAGTGCAAAGGGAATACTACTTATTATATCCTTAACAACGGGTACCATCAATAGATACTATTAAATACATAGTAAGAAAGTTTATTCAACGACAAAGCTTTAAAATGAAGAAAAGGACTGCAGCACGAAATGAAAACAAAGTTTTGGATATCCTCGTTTTCTTCAGGATAATTATTATACTTTTTCTATTGGACTAGCATAACTACTTTTAATAATTTTAGAAAATCCTGAAATATCAATCTCGGATGCGGCATCTGAACTTAATAAAACAAATTATAAAATTTATTTAACCTTAAAATTTTACTAATTTTATCCTTATAAATTTATGTCCGTTCACAATCTTCCTGAACAAAATATGCAAGACCGACAGGATACATTGAAAATAGCTAGGTTTATGCAGCAGGATGCAAAGTTTTTAAATAAAATTCTATTTACCGACAAGTCTTTCTTTACTTTAGCAGGAATATTTAATTACAAAAATAAACATTATTGGTCCAGAGAAAACCCTCACCAAATTCAGCAACATAACAATTTTATTGTTTCCATGGCTTTCTTGATACTTATATGAAACTTGTTTGTAATTTATTAATAATTTAACCAAAATATCTCAAAATTTATATATATATATATATATATATATATATATATATATATATATATATATATATATATATATATATATAAATTAAAAACGAAAAAGATCTTTGTTGTAGCGCATAATATAAGGGTGTTTCTTTTAAAAAAGTTAAAGTTGCCAAATTTTTCCATTTTTTATTGATTTTTTTTTTTACTGATAATTTCAAAAGATAATTATGGAAAAATCCTACAATTTTCATATAAAACATTTTTTTCTGTCTTCAAAATTAAAGGCCTCAGAAGCCACGTAAATATAATCAAAGACCCTGTACCTATACTTATCCACTTAAAACTTTAACTAAAATAAAACTTAAACTTAATTTAATTAAAAAAATAATAATAATAAGTGCCTTCTTTATCTGGGTGCTATATACCTAGCTTAACATTTCTTGATCTTCTATGCTTCTATGTGTATAGCTTATTGTATAAATATTATGTGTTTAATATTATTATCAATTTAAATAATAATATAATTAATTTATAAAAACAGTTCAGAATGAACTTGAGAAAATTTTAATGATCATTCACATGAATTTAAAAAAAATAGTTTATTTATTCTTCTCAGTTGAATTAATGTTTAAAGTTTAATTTAATCATATCTTAAAATAGTAAATAAATGGGTAGATACCATAATTTAAATTAGAATAACTTTAAGCCTAGAAGAAGTAGATAGCTTAATAACAGAAATGTTTTAAAAGTTTAATACAAAATAAAGTATATAAAAAACTGTTAAAATTATGATTAAAAATTTGTCAAGATCATTCTGAACGAATAACTGTCTTTAAAAAATTATTGATATTAATATTTAAATCGATAATAAAAATATTTAAACGATGAGCTATACACATAGCAACATAGGAGATCGAGAAATGTTAAGCGTCCTGTCAGGTATATAACATCCAGATAAAGGAAAATTTTATTTTAGTTAAAGTTTCAAGTAGATCGGAATGGGTACAGTTATTGGATCAAAAAAATAAATAAATAAAATATCCGTGCCACCAGATTATCCCCCATTGCCTCGAGGCACATGTGTATTAGTTTGTTTAATTTAATAAATAGAACATTTTTAATTAATTTTAAATGGATCGGTGCTGGTATACTTACTTGTACCAGAAAAAATATTGTTATTAGCGAAATATTTAAGGGCTAAAATCACTTTTTTGGTTATATCACCTATAATACTTATTTTATTAAAAATATGTCAATAATCCTTTTTATGGAACTTACTAAAAGGCATATTTTTTGTTTATTACATTTTTAGTTTTTAAGATATGTGCGTTTTTATTTTAAATTTAAATCGTTAATACCACAAAAACAAAAAGGGCTACAAAAAAAATATTTAAAAAAAACTGACGAAGTTTTATTAGGCCATCAATTTTAATTATATACTTTTTCCAAAATCAATAGTTTTTGAGTTATATTAAAAAAAAACGATTTTTCATGATTTTTTTTAAGGTAAAAAAATGCAATTTGAACCTGCTGTTTTATGCGGTTCTCTTACAGGCTTGTTTTTTTGCGGTGGCCTCCCGGACTATTTATTAGGCATAAGCAAAACAGCGATATTTGCATAATACCCTTATCGGCGATCGCGATTTTGAAATAACGGCGTTTTTTTATGAAAAGTTAAATACTTACTTCTTTAAATACACCTTTGCTTTGCTTTGCTTTGACTTTTTTGGCCTCCGTCGGTAAACGTTCAGCCAGCTCTCCCTTTCCAGACACACGTTGTTATCGGAGCTTCCAGGTTTTGAAGGTGGAACTTCTGGATAGTCGGGTTCTGTAACCCCCAGAAATTCGAATTTTTCCCAAAACTTAAATTCCTTAACAAAAAAATTATCGATGCAGGGCACAAACAATGGCGATCCGACCAGGAACTGCTTCTGGTATCACGCATAACTGTTTTCTGTCAGTACTGCCCCTCCTGCTGAGCGCGCAACCATCTTCCGCCATTAGAAAAATCCTCGTGCGTGGGGCCCCCAGAAAGGAACAGGTATAGGAATCTTCGTTCACACCCCTTAGCCCCAGAAGAAGGACTCCATCGTTTGGCTTGAGTTTCTCCTTGATCCCCGATGGCAAAAGCTGTTGATACAGCGGCTTTAGCCGCCTTCCCGGAAAAAACTATGTAGTTTTTTTTATCGCGAGCACTTCACTGATCGGAGGTCAAAAAGGAACTGTAAATACACCTTCTCTTTGTTAACTATATGGAATAACTATGTGAAATATTATAAAAAACTGTAATTCTGCTTCATAGTTCAGTGAGGTGCATGAAGATGGAGTCGAGAATCCTTGGAATAAACTTACGTTCCATTTCGCTCTATTTCACTCAACGCGATTAAATCGCTGTTTTAGTCAAACGCCGTTATTTGCGATTTTAGTCAACGTTTGCTATCAACGATTTTCCAATAACGGCGATTAAATCACCGGTAGTGATATATCGCTCATCCCTACTATTTATTAACTTTTGAACGGCAAGGTTTACAAAAAAAATGTAAGAGACCTTTTTTGTAGAGAATTAAATTTCTTATAAACATATGGGACGAGTTATATTTTCCAAATAGTTTATATATACCGAGATATGATTTTTTTTTCTAATCAAAGGGAAAAAATAAAAAACTAAAAGGCGGAGGACCTTTCTATTAAAATTAAAAGCTCATACCTGAACACAATTTTTTTGAGGGATCTACCAACCTACTTTTTCGAGTAAAAAGTGAAAAAAAGTCAATTTTTTTGACCCACCCTACTGTATATTGTACGAAATAAAAAATGTACAGCGAAAACCAAAAGTTAGAACAAAAGAACACTTATTAATTTGTAAAAATACATCTCTTTTTCGTGTTTAATGCTACTAACTTCCCTAGTATAAATTAAAAATCTGATAATGAACTTGTTGAACCTTGTGAATCTTTGACAGACACGACAAAAAAAAGCTAAGTACAACATGCTACTCTCTATGAAATCGTGAGGATGATTATAAAGAAGAAGTGCTTTCTCTTTCTGTTTAGTTTTTGATGGATTGAACGAAAAATTCGTTAACATTAATTTGACCTCAATATTAATTTACGCGTATTACTATTATAGAACATAATTAACAATGATATACATCAGTATGTATTTAATCCTAAGAATATAGTAAAACATTTTAAGAATTTGTTATTTAATAATAGGTAAGTTTAATATTAATTATTTTTTTTTTTAATTAAGCTTCGGAATTTTCATTATTATTAATGGAAGTTCAGGGTTGGTTGGAAGAATTTAGGTAGTAGAGATCGAACGCTGTTAACCGATACGTCACGGTTTTATACGGGTTTGCCATATGAGACCGTGACGTATCGGTGTTGTTCTTACAGCGTTCGATCTCTAGTAATTAAAATTTTTTGTCTTAACTAATTTTTTGATAAAACTTGCCATTTTGCCAAAAACCGCAAAAAACCCGTTTTGTGACATTTGACCTTAAATAATATCATTTCCGGTACAGGATCGATGGGGACTGTTTAGATTTCATATATAATGGTGTCCGAACGGCTTCGCGTTTTTCAGCAAAATGGCAAGTTTTATTGAAAAATTAGATTAAACAAAAATTGAAGATCATAAAATTATCTATAAAAAATAATTAAATACTTTTTTTTTAAGACCCATTATTTCTAAGATATAACGGATGAAATAGTTAAAAAACGTTGTATTTTTCAACTGTTATAGTACTTATACTGTAGAAGTTTGGGCCAAGAAAATCCCTTTAAGAGCTTGTTCTAGATATAGAACACTACTTTCTGCTAAATTTTTGTGCGATTTGGAGTTGATAGAAATCTGTACTATGGAGAGTCAAAGTTTGCAATTTTTTCAAAATCTCAAACTTTCAAACGCAATATTACCGATTATTGCGAATTGCGAGCAAAAATTTTTTTGAGTTAAGAACATACATCAATGGAAGAAATGAGCTATAGCGAGAGTAAATCGGTTGAAAATTGAATTTTTGGCAGCCATTTGAAAATGGTCATTTTAATTTTTTTTATTTTTTTAACTACGTTCTAAATAAAAGTTAAATGGTTTAGGGAACCAAAATATTTTTTTATACATATTATCAATTCAATTCCGGCTTAAAGTTTTTGAAAATCAAATTTTTGAAAATAGGCTGAAAATAGTGAATTTTAGGCCTTTAAATAGTAATTCCTCGCGACCTATGGACTAAAATTTTGTTTTTGAAGCAAAATTGATTGACACCTCCCGAGAAATTCTTCGAAATGTAATGGAATTGCTCTTGAGCAATTCCATTTCACTTCGAAGAATTGTTCACGAAGGGTTAATCGATTTTGCTTAAACTTAGGAATCTTGAAGTACATTATAAAATATTCCCACAAGCCAAATTTTAGCCCTTTAACAGCGGTTTGCACCAGTGATAATTAGGACAACCTTAACTTTAAGTGATACTTAAGTGTAAGATTTCGTTTGCACAACAGAAACTTAACGGTTAACTGCCACTTAAAACTAAAACTTAGTTAAGCCGAAGATTTCTTTGGCTTAAGTAATACTTTTGTAATTTTATAACCTCAAAAATAGAAAGTTTTATTGTTTTGGTGGTAAGTGGTGGTAAAAGTGTTAAATTATTTGTGTTGTGTTTGTGAATTTTCAAAATTAATTTAAAATAAATATTTTAAATAATGACCAAATCTTTTTTTTAAGGTTGGAGTTCTGCAATTAAGAAAATGCATTCTGAAAATTTACTTATATAGAAAATTTTTTGTCCAGTGCATTTTGTTTGTTAATTTTTCCGTTTTCGAGTAAACAAATCAAATACATGTCGACAATACGAAGTCAGCATTCAATACAGTAATAGAATGGAAAAACCATTATGGGTTCAAATTTTAACCCTTTATCAATGTAGCAGATTTATAAATTTTGTTGAAAGAGAGCCTTGGAAAAAATCAACAACGTTCTCAACTTTTATGCCCTTATTCATTTTATTCACATTTATAAAATAAAATAATCTAATTTCTTTTTCTTAATAATTTTTAGCCCGAAAGATCAAAAGTTAAAAAGTTTAGGCCTTTTTTTTCATATTTTTATCCAAAAAGTCCGTCTATAAAATTTTTTGCAATGTTAAAGAGACAACTTGTATATATTTTTTTATTTTTTTTTTATTATATTGAAGCGGAGTCTGTTCTATTATGTGCTTATAATCGTGGATTATATTTAATAAAAGAGTTTTTTCCCTAACTGAAAAATTGGAGCCCTTTTTCTATTTTCTTTTTCTCGGTTGCTGCTACTCATTATGAATGCACACGACAAATAATTAACAATTACGCAAATAAAAACCGTATTTTTATTAAAAAATTAACTGTAATAAGAAACGAATTTGAATTTCTTGGGGAACAAAAATTTAATTTTCTGTCAAATTGTCTTCTTTTTCTTTACTAATAATACGGCTCTAGTTACCAAACATCAAAACTGGACAATTTTTACAATGTTGCCAAGCATTTTTAATACTTAACTAAAAAAATTATAAGTGTAACTTGTGCAAAGCTATTAATCGTTAAGGTCAACCTTAATACTAAGTGCTAAGACATAGGTCACGAGGAATGACTATTTAAGAATAAAAATTTCCAGCTTATTTTCGAAAATTTGATTCTCAAAAACCTTAAGACGGAATTGAATTATTTATACTAGGTTTTATTTATTACATTCTCTAGTTTGTATAAAAAAATATTTTGTTCCCCCGATCCATTTACCTTTTATTTAGAACGTAATTTATAAAAAAAGTAACCAGAAAAATGAACATTTTCAAAAGGCTATCAAAAATTCAATATTTAACCGATCTACCCTTGCTATAGTTAATTTTTTTCGTTAATGTATGCTCTTTAAGCGAGTAACTTAAAAAAAATTATGTGCCTGCAATGATTGGTAATATTACGTTTCAAAGTTTGTGATTTTGAAAAAATTGCAAACTTTGACCCGCCAGTACAGATTTCTATCAACTCAAAAATTTGGGAGGACGTAGTGTTCTATCTCTAAAATAAGCCCTTAAAGGAATTTTCTTGGCCCGAACTTCTATACTTGCCTATAACAGTAACGGTGGCTCTTAACAAGGAAATGTATTAAGATTTTTTTAGATTATTTTATGGTCTATAATTTCTGTCTAAGCTACGTCCTCCTAAATTTTTGTGCTATTTGAAGTTAATAGAAATCTGTACTGGAGGGTCAAAGTTTGGGATTTTTTCAAAATCACAAACTTTGAAACGCAATATTACCGATCATTGCAGGCATATAATTTTTTCTGAGTTACTCGCTTGAAGAGCATACATCAAATAAAAAAAAAGCTATTGCGAAAGTAGACCCGGGAAAATTTTTGAATTTTTGGGGGCCTTTTGGGGAAAAAGGGTTTTTTTGATTTTTTTTTTTTTTTTTTAATTTAAAACCCAAATAAAAGAAAAAAGGGTTGGGGGGACCAAAACATTGTTTCATACAAACTATAGGATGTACTAAATAAAACCCAGTCAAAAATATATATATATTTTCGATCATTGACCCAGTATAATTAATGCAATTCCAACTTAAAATTTTTCAACTAACCACAACAATCAAATTTTCGATAATAGGCTGAAAATAGTGAATTTTAGGCCTTTAAATAGTCATTTTTCGTGACCTAATAGACTTAGAGGGCTAAAATTTAATTTGTGGGAATCTTTTACAATGAACTCAAGATTCCTAATTTAAAGGGGCAATATCGTTAACCCCCCCCCAAAAAAAATTTTTCGAAATGGGGTTGCAATAATTTTTATATATATATATATATATATATATATATATATATATATATATATATATATATATATATATATATATAAAATTATATTATATATATATATATATATATATATATATATATATATATATATATATATATATATATGTATATATATATATACATATATATATATATATATATATATATATATATATATAATATATATATATATATATATATATATATATACAGGGTGTTAAAAATTTAAAATTCCCAGTAAACCGGGGGGGTTTAACTTAAAAAATGGAAAAAAAATTATAAAAAAAATTGGAATTTTTGCTTTTGAGATACAGGGCAAAAATTTTTTTAAAAATTTTTTTGATTTTTACTAATTTTTAAAAACCTTTTTTCAATTTTTTTAAATTTGGGGTGTGTGTGTTTGCAATAGAAGGGGTTATCTTTTGAATTAATTACTTTAAAAATTTTATTCCTTGGGGGCCCCGGGGGATTTTTGGGTCATATTAATGAAAAAAAACACGCCACTTTTATTAGGTTTCAGTTATTTTGGGGGGGATTGCGCAACTAAAAATAAAATTTTTTTGTCTCTTTTTTTTTTGAGCCCGCTTCTTTTTAAGGAAAAAAAAATAATTTTTTGAACGCGGTTTAAAAAAAAACAAAAAAATAATAAAAAAGCTTGCAATTTTATTAATTAATAATTAAAAAAAAACTAAACGAAATACAAATTTTTAAAAAAAAAACCAAACTGTCCAAAATTTATTCAAAATGTTCTCACGTCAGTGGCTTTTTTTTTAAAAATTTTAACGCCCTGTACCAAAAACGGCTTGGGGCCCTTGTTTATATGATCTTTTTTCCTATTTTTTGTTAAACCCCCCCCGGGTTTTTTTGGAAAATTTGTAACACCCTGTAAATATATTTTTTTTATATTTTTTTTTTTTCCATAAAAAAACTAGTATAACTTAGTTAATTAAAAAAATTAATTTAAAAAATGGGGGCGTCAAAGAAAAAACATTTGGGGAAAGGGTACTATATCCAATTATCTTTAACAAAAATAAAAACAATTGAATTATGTAACTGAAAAATCCCACCAACGTTACACTTAAATATTACTGTGTGATATTTACCAAATTTAGCTTAATTTATCATTTTAGATGAAAATTCCTGTTATTATCAATTTTATAAAAATGGCTTACTAAATTATATATCTATTTTAGCTATATTTTATTATGAAAATTTAATTTAAATTTATATTTTCCATTTTTACGCAATTATTATTTATCTACAAGTTATTGTAAGGTGGAAAGTTGGGGTTTTTTTTCCCAACCCCAAAAACACTTAGAGATAATCAAAAGATAACTGCTATGGAAAAGTACGTTTTTTATTTTTCTGACTTAAGACCTGAAAGTACCCAAAATCCATTACATTCTACACTGGATACAGTTTTCCCCCGAACCCCGGGAAAAGACAAAAAAAAGCAGAGGGCCAAAAAATTTTTTTTTATAAAAAAAGAAAAAAAATATGGTGAAGGAAAAATTTTTTGGGACCCCTTAAACACTTTAAAGTCCCTTTTTTAAAAAAAAATATTAGTAACAAATCATATTTTAAAAAAAAATCAATTAATTAAAGAGATACTTTTTAAAAATTGAGAAAAAATTAACCGGGGTTTTTTAATATTCTAGAAAACAAATGGATCCAAACTTATATGCAATGAAAAGGCCCGGGGTTTTTTCCTTCCCCATGAACTTTAAGGGGTTAAAAAATGTACATTATTGCCCGAGAAGGAAAAAAATTCGTCCGCCGTTTTTAAGTGAATTCATGAAATGGGGTTCTAAACTAGAGGGGCAGCTGAAATAAGGGGGCTTTGGTCGGTTATCTCAAAAAAATATCGATTTTTTTAAAAAAAATTTAAAAGGGCCTTTTTTTGATTACAAGGCTTTTTTTTTTGTCCAAAAAAAAATTTTGGGGGGGGCCAAAGGGTTTTTTCCCCCCTTTAAATGTTGATAAATTTTTTTTTTTCCAAAAAACATCCCCAAGTGTAAATTTTTTTTCTTCGGGGAATTATATGTATATACACAACCAAACTTATATGGAATCCCCTCTATTTTTTGACTTAACTTTTTGAAGGAAAAATTTGGGGTTTTTCCCAAATTTAAGATAAGGTTTTTTTTTGTAAAAAAATCTGAAAAAAAAGGAGAAACAAAAAAAGATTTTTTATTTTTTTAATTTTTTTGTTCAAAAAATCACTTATTTTTTCGGTAATTTTTTTTTGGGGCCAAAAAAACCAAAAAAATTTTTGTTCCCAGATGTGCAGAGGGGGAAAAAATTTTCCTTTTTAAAAAAAATGCCCCAAAAAGACGTAGCAAAATATAGGGCGTTAAAAGGGTGCTGTATCAAAAAAACAGGGGCCTTTGGGGAAATGGGGAAATTAAAAAAAAGGCCCAGAAAAGCCCTCAGGTCACAACTGAACAACAGGACTGCTTTGTGTCCAAATTGGGGAGAAGAAACCCCGGGTTTCTCATCCAGAGCTGCAACGACAAACTTCTGAAGCTAAGGTGTGGAACGTTTCAATTGAAACCATTAGAAAAAGACTTCCCTTCGAGGGTTGCATACATGGAGAGAGTTACGGGTCCCACAGTTATCTAAAGGCAAAAAAAATTGGACACAAATTGGTGCTTTGATCTTATCTTCATGCACGATAATGCACCTCCCAGCCAGTAGAGTGGTCGAGAAAATGTCTGAAACGGAAGGTGTCACAAGTTTTAGACTGGCCTGCATGTTCACCAGACCTAAACCATCGAACACCTGTGGGACCAGCTCAAAAGAAGGATTCGAGCACGTCAAAACAATCCAGGAAATGTCGGACATTATTACGAGCGTTAGTAGAATGGGAAAACATACCCAAGACAGTGTTGAAATTTAATAAGAAGATCCAACGGAATTGAAGCTTGATAAAGGGAATAAAAAAACAATGGATTATTAAAATAACCAATTTTATTTTTGTTTTTGTTTTTGACCAATAAAATTTTAAATCTCTTTTATTCTGAAACCAACAAAAAATTACCTGATGTGTTTATTTTGTAACCTTATTAATTTTATTATTGATATAGAGTTTTTTTTGATTTAAAAGTCATTGGTAAGGACAGAGTTTCATTTATAAAACCAAAAAATTGTTCATAGACTCAAAAAATAATGAAAAATAATAGATGATTCCATATAAGTTTTTGTATATATAAAAGATATATATATATATATATTATATATATATATATATATATATATATATATATATATATATATATATATATATATATATATATATATATATATATATATATATATATTTTATATATATAAATATATATATATATATATATATAATATTATATTATATTATATATATATATATATATATATATATATATATATATATATATATATATATATATATATATATATATATATATATATATATATATATATATATATATATATATATATATATATATATATATATAAAAATCTGACATATGGACCTGTATCCTGTATGAAACGTATGGGATACTATAAACACAATATTAGAATTTTTGGGTTTTATTTTTATTCATAAAAATTAAAAACAGAGTGAGTTGCGCAACTTTGCCATTTGTTAAAACTTTTTTGCTGGTCTCATTATATATTTATGTTTAGTTAAGAACTTAAGTATCCTTTTGTAAAATATTTATAAGTAATAAACCAAAAAATGTTACTAAATATTTAATTTTATTCCTAACTATTTACACATATTTAAAAAGAAAAATAAATCATTATTGCTTGATTTAAAGAGTAATTACTTAAATCACTGGAACTCCGCAACAACCGTTTTAATTATTTTCAAGAAAAAATAACCTGTTAATTACAAGGTCGTGATATACCAATTGAATAAATTACTTTAAACTCACAGAAGCTGTATAATTCTTTCACTGTTTTTTTTAACAAACTTTATTTTGTTAATAAACAAATAATTTTAGAGCTTAAAAAAAAAACAAATTTAAGATACAAAAAACTAATAAATGCTCTAAATGTAAAATAAAAAATGTAGCCTAGAGAAATCGGCTTATGAGTACCAAAAACTATTCGACCTAAATTTTTTTATACGATGCTCTTTAAATTGCCCTACTAATGATATAAATGCATGTTGCCATGGCCCCTCCTAGTGCCATATTGTTTAAACAACTGCAAGAAATTGTAATTTTTTAACCGGATATTTTTTTATATTCTTAATTGAAATACAAATAAAAAAGGTACTATGACTTTTTACGATAAAGTTAATATTTTTGGAAGATATGAATTTTTAAAAGTTCGAAAAATCTCAAATTTGGGTACTTTTGAACATGAAAAATATTTATTAAAAAAAAATAAAACAAAAAATATATTTTTTTATTCTTAACACATTGTCATATTTAAAAATTGTTACTGCTCAAAAGTATTACAAATTTAATTTTGTAATTTTTTAATCCTCAAAAACCCACCCCTTACAATCTTACAATGCAAAAAATAGTATATAACCGAGGATTTTTTTAAAAATGCATCGAAACGCTTTTAGAATGCTCCAAAAAATTGTTTTTTTTAAGCATAACACCTTCAGTTTTTATGATTAAAAGTTCTTTAAAAAACCATTTTGTTGGGTGTTTTTCAAGAGCTATAAGGTTCTATACATTAAAACTGTTACTTTTTTAAAGGGGTGAGTTTAAAGGGCTGAAACAAGGTAGTGCTCGTCCATTCCCACACCTCTTAAACGTTTATATCTCACTTAATTTTCGTTATACAGTAAATTTAAACAAAAGCAAAATATTTGTTATTCAAAAATCTACGATTTAATACCTTAGTAATTTTTACGTATCTCCCTTAGTTTTCAAGTTATTTTCAAGAAAAGCTCATTTTTTATTAAAATGCCGAAATTTGATTTTCACTTGCAACTCCATTTTTAAAACTAAGCAATTTAAGTCTGTTAAAACTTTACAATGTATTTATGATATATAGATAAAGAGAATTGAAAAGGGGGTATGACTCATTTTAATTAGGGTGATAATTATGGGGTTGTTTTCGAAGATTTTTGCACTCAAAAAATTTTAGTCTAACCTTATTTTAATCATAACTCGCTCAACTTTTATAGATACATACCTTTAAAAAAAAAGAAAGGACTTTGCAAATGCTTCAAAAAAGTTATTATTAGTTTTTCTCGAAAAATACGTAGATTTTGCGTTATTTGCCTTTGAAACTTTAAAATTTTGTGTTTGATGAATAACAGCTAACCTTTAACAAACCACAACTTGGTTTGTGTTGGTCCTATAGCAATTACAAAAAAACATTTTATTCGTTTTTTTTTAAACTACAATTACTACATACCTTATCGAGTTATTTGCAACCACCCCCAAGGTAAAGGCGCCCTTCGGCATGATATAGACTTTGATCCTTGGAACTATCAAAATTTCAAAATATTCTATGCATTTTAAAAAAATTGAGAGGGAAAATGGTTCGTTTCCTGGACTATAGAGGGTATATCAAACAACGTAAATTGCAAAGTTTGTGATGTCCAGAAAAGCTGAAAAACCATTAAAAAAATTTAAGGTCTCAATAGTTGAGGTCAAATTTTTTTCGTCTGCCATCTTTTGATATGCTGCTGATAGAAATATCATCTTTTCACACTAAGGAGAATCTTTTGTGATCAATTTAAAGGTAAAGGTAACTCGTAGCTTGTAATTTTTGTAGTTAACGTCTTTTGACACTAAGGCCTTAAATGTAAACAATTTATATTTTTTTAGCAATGCCGTAATTATAACACAAAAAAAAATTATTAAAATACCTCAGAATCTTAAATTAATTTTTTTGTATAAAAGTATGTTTTAGCCCCCTCTGAAGTTTTATATAAAAATAATATTTTTTACATTTTTTAAAAGCTCTTTAAAAAAATATAAGTAAGAAAATTCTAAGGATCATTTTTAATAACTTACCTTAGTTATAAAAACTACTTCACTAAAAATTATCTAGAAATTACTTCTTTAGGTTCTCGCGATCTCACGAAACGATTATGTGGGAGGAAACGGATCTTAAGCAAAAGGAATCGCTTGAGCGATAGGAAGACACTAAATTAAAATCAACAATCTTTACTTCTTTAACAACTTTGCTACTCTGACGTAGATTTTTTAAGCAACCATACGAACCCAACTGCTGTGATTAATTATTTTGGCTTATAATTCTTTAAAGAATTTAAAAATTATTGAATTTATATTAAAATTAGTATTTAAAGAGTGTGTTAATAATGCAATAATTTAAATACCTATAAGAAGTTAAAAATATACAGATTTTCATGGATTTCTTGCTTAAGTTATCGAAATTTGGGCTTACGCCACTAAAATCTACGTAAAAATCTACAAAATACAGGACCAGTAAAATTTGTAAAAAAAATTCGCGGACCAGTGATATTTATTTGACAACAAAATTTTACTACTACACAAGTTAATCGTAACATTTTTATTATCATTTACTTACAATAATATTTAAATGTAAAGATATGTATTTATATATACAAATAAAAGTAAACATATTTAAATAAATAAAGCTTTAACAAAAATCACAGAAAATTATTTAAAAAAAATCACAAACTCATGGACATAGGAACACAACAAAAAATATTACTCCCACGTTTACTAAAAAAGTAAATCAAAAGCATTTACAAAAAATATAATTTGTTTTTTTTTTGGCATTTTTCTTCAGTGCCGCACTAAACATAAATTACATAGAATTAAAATTAGTTTAAGATATTTATATTTCGTAATCTTATAAATTAAAATTTAGTTATTATTAAGTAATTTTTTTCGTGGATGGAAGAAATTGTCCGCGGACCAGTAATTTTTTTCCTCGGACCACCGGTTGAGATTAGCTGATCTAGGATCCTTGTTACACCGACAAAAGTTCAAAACGCCCTGTAGCTTCAAAATGAGTCGATTTAGATTTGAAATTTTAAGACATTAGTTTTAGTCCGGGAGGCCATCGCAAAAAACCAAGTCAATAAGAGATACCCGTGAAACATTTTATTTATATAACTATAAAATATAGTCAATTCAAAGCAGCATTGCTGCCTTAGCTCAGAGGGTTTAAATTGCTTTTTTTTCCTTAAAAAAATCGTTTTTTTTTAAATTATTACTTGAAAACTATTGATTTAAGAAAAAAATGTATATAATTAAAATTAATGGTCTATTAAAACTACGTCAGTTTCTTTATATGAAATTTTTTGTAGCCCTTTAAGTTTTTAAAATATCAATGATTTAAATTTAAAATAAAAATGCAAATATCTCGAAAACTAAAAGAGTTACAAAAATGTAATAAACGAAAAATATGCTTTTTACTAAGCTCTATGAAAAAAGTAATATAGACATTTTTAATATAAAGGGTAATAAAGGAGACATAAGCAAAAAGGTGATTTTGGCCATTATTAATTTTATAGTAATATAAAAAAAATGTTTCATGCCTATCTCTTATTGCCTTGTTTTTTGCGGTGGACTTCTAGACTATTTTGAAAATCCGTCCGGAGAATATGCAAACAGAATATTTCTATTTCTTACGGTTTTCCTCAATACCCCGTAAATACAACCAAAATGTGCCACCCGGTACAAGGCCCGCAAAAAATGGTATGAGCATTTAAAGGATATTTACAAATAGTCTATGTTTACAAACTTATTTAATGAACCTTTCTATTTAGCAAATAATTTTAACCAATCTGTTATAGTGTACAAAGTAAACTAAGGGTCGTTCAAATTTAGTAACGTGCCTCAAGTAGATGTGAAGTATTACTTGACACTTTGTAGTTTGAATACAATGTTTTAAATATACATTTTTAATTTAATATTAAATATCTTTTAAAACATTATTTAATAAGTATTAGCATAATTGGGTAAGCATACATAGTCACTTATTTAACAGTTAAATACTTATTATTGTATTTATAAATTTAATTACCTTGAGATTTTTTTTAAATCAGAATTTCAATAAGCCCCGTAACATAATTTATGTAGACATATTGTTTTTTCAAATTTTTAAGGTATCAATTTAACTTCACATTATTGCGAAAGTAACCGAAAAGAAAAATTTTGATACTTTTATAACTTAATATTTTGTTTTTATCTCAAACCGTTAACTGTTTAAATACACACATCAAAATAATCTAGGTAGGGGACACCTATAATATTAGCTTTAAGTTAATGTTAGCTGCAAATACAAAAACAAAATGTTTAAATCTTTTTTGTTATTATGTTGATTATTTGGTGGAATTGGAAGAGGTGCTGATAAGAATGGCTATAAGGAATGTAACAAAACAGAAATATGCGTTTTTCTCTACAAAATAAAATTTAACATTTTTTTATTGTTACTTGATTTTCGATGTCTATGTCGATTTTTATTTAGTTTTCCAACTGCCAATGATAAAGAGACATCATTTAGATCACGAAACTCAGTGGCGTGCCGTTGGGATGCTTCAAGCTGGCACAAATCAAAGAGACGTTGCTGACGCCCTCCACACGAACAAAAGTGTCATTAGCCGTTTGCGGCTAAGGTTTCAAGAATCTAGTGATGTTGCTGAACGTCATGCAGGCCGTACAAGGATAACCAACCAGACTTAAAAGACTGTTTTATTACATTACAGGCTTTGCGAGACCGTAATATCACTGCATCACAATTACAAATCCGGCTGCAGGAGACCCACCAAGTGTTTGTAAGTGGCCAAACCATTCAAAATCGACTGCACGAAGTGGGGTTAAATACTCAATGACCTGTGAGAGTGCCTGTCGTGTTATCCAGGAAACCGCGTTTATCGACTTCAGTAGGCACAACAACACGCAAATTGACTAGATGTCACTGGACCCCTATTTTGTTTACAGATAAGTCCCGATATGGATTTGCACCAGATACTAGAAAAACAAGAGTTTGGAGACGATCTGGCAATGCTGAACGATTGGCCACAGTGCAGGAGGTTCATAGACAGCAAGGAGGCAGTATAATGATATGGAGAGGCATTACTCTTGGTGGAAGACCCAATCTCGTTTTTTTGGAACGGTTTTTAAATGCACGACTACCGCGATATTATTCTTGAACCAATTGTTGCACAGCAAGTTGCTCTCCAATTTCTATTGATGCACGACAATGCACGTCCGCATACTGCCAGGGTCGTGTGAACATTTCTTGAAAATCATGAAATTGATGTTTTACAATGGCCTGCACAATAGCCAGATTTAAACCCAATTAAACATGTATGGGACACATCGGGCAGGCGCATTCTACGTCAAAATATTACGCTCAATACATTCGATGGCCTTTCCATGGAGTGGAACAGAATACCTCAGCAAGAAATTGACATCTGATCATAATTCCTAACAGATGTACGAGTAGTGCAGTAATAAACAATCTTGGGGGTCATACGCTATATTAGCATAACCTAAAAGACTGCTTGGTGGGGAGTTAAGGGGCAACAAATAAAATTTGTATTTTTTTTGTGTACATTCTTTGACTTTGGGAGTTCTTGTTTATATTGTGAAGCACTATTGCAATAATTATAACTAAAAATGTTTATTATATACACAAAACCGTTGTTTATAATTTTTTAAATAAAATTTGAAATAAATTATTTGAAATTTCCTGTAACCTCGAATATTATTTTTGTTTCCTACATTATTTTGATGTGTGTAGTATAAATCTATATTTTAATGATTTTTTCTTAAAAATTAATATGTTTTCAAGCGGGTGTTATTAAAAACTGCAAATTTTACATAGAAACGCAAAAACGTAAAGACCACAGGAATTTTTTTAAGATGATGATATCAGTTCAATCTTAGAATTAACTATTAAAACTGTTTATTAGTTTAAGAAGTTTTGGAAAAATTCAGGCATATTACAAAGACAATTATTTTTATTTATAATAACCATCCTGTACACCATTTGCTACAATCAGTTGCCGGCAGTATTTTACCAAACGAAGTATTATGTGTTTTAAATCATTTTTGCAGCACTTTCTTACTAAACCTTATGATGGCTGTTGTAGAACATTTAAAAATTTGAAGATATGGTTTTACATAGCACGTATTTAAAAATTATTGAAGTTGGCATTTATTAATGAATTCTAACAACCGTTGTTGATGCTAGTTGGTTACGGCATGTTTACTTCAAATTTGATACATCGTGTTTTATACTTGTTTTAGTTTTTATTTTAAATCGACTTGAAATGAAAGAAAATGTGGGAGAAATTATTGGTTGCATCGATCCATTTAAAGAGATAGATAAAGCGGCCAGTAGGCAAAGCCGGATTTACTGCCCAGGGAATCTCGTATACGATATAATATTGCCTACAATAAGTTTATGAATTGGTGTAAGGAGAAAGGTGTGGCTGGAAAATATATCGGAAATATATTCCTTGCGTATTTGGAGGAAAAAGCAAAGATTTGGAAAGCTTAATCGTTATGGTCGACTTATTCAATGATCAAAGCTATGCTACGCATAAACAATGACGTGGATATCAGTAAATTTTTCAAGCGTATCGCTTATTTAAAGCGTCAAGGAAAGGGATATACCACCCCAAAAAATCAAAGATTCTGAGCAAAGCGCAAACTGACCAGTTTCTGAACTGTGCACCTGATGATAAATCTCTTCTGATGAAAGTAGTTACCATTTTGGGAATTTTTGGTGGTAATATAATAGTGAAATTTCAAGATTTGACATTTCACTTTTAACACTAGTGCTTTAAAATGTTACTTTAAGGAGCTAGTGCTTTAAAGTAGACATTTTTAAGGCATCTAGAAAGTATTAAAAATTGAATTTTAACACGTTTGTAGAAAAATGAAATTTTTGTGCTATTGTTAAATAGAAAATATTAAAACTTACTTCTCGTTGAAATCCGTAGATAATATCTTGATTTGTTTTTGAGTTATAGCTTATTAAGAATGTTGATTCAATTTTTGCTACTTAAACCATACATCATACGTAATAACTATTGTTAAAGTCGTATACGGTATTGAATTTCTTACATTTAAGATTTATTCAAAATAATTTACCAAAAAATAGAAGTAACGATAATATTAAATTAATAATTTTAATAAAACAAAGGTACCTAATAATAATACCATAACATAAAAAGATGAAAATACCAAAGTATTTTTAACGGTTGATGAGACCTAGCAACTCTTAATATCTAATTTTAAATAAAAAATATTATCTAATATGTTCGAATTGTTGTTCATGGGTTGGGATACCCCAAATAGGTCTTGTAATGGTTAAAAAAAAAATTGTGCACATGTCCCAACTTTCGCGATGTTTTTCGGACACTTTATTTACAAATGTATAAGCAGTGCATATGTTTATATTAAAAATAGCAATAAAATATAATAAATTATTTTTTTTTAAAAACATGCAATTCAAATTATTGAGCATACAGAATTAAATAAAAATAAAAATATGTTAATTAAAATATATTATTTTTTTTTTTTAAGCAAAGGGACTAAAAACGTTGTTGTTATGGTGTATGTCGCAGTGATACGCGTAGTTAATCCTTTCAGGAAAATTTATATTATTTTATTAGTATTCCAAAGCCTTGTTTTGAATATCCCCGAAAACTCGTTAAAATAAGTAAGCGAAACCACTTAAAAATTTGTCCCAAATGTGCTAAATGCGATTTGTGGGTAAAGCGGTGTGAACGAGGTGATGGTCGATTTCAAGGAATTGATAATGTTAATAAAGACATATAGTTGTTCACTTCATTTTGAAGGAGAATGTGGTCCAACAACCGAATATCCAGACTCTATCAGTTGTGTAAAAAAGAACTAGTAATAAAATAACATATTTAATTTATTATAAATATAATACCTCGCTCCATAATCTCAAATAATAAAGTTTGTCGTAGGTAAAAGTCACTAAAACCTCCATAAAAATTATTTTTTCTTTATTGTAATTACTTTAATTATTACCTTGACAAGTAGAATACAGTTCTACTTGACATCTTAATTATTATTATCCTAACCTTTCAACTAGTTCGGCTTTATTTCCGGCTTGAGAATGACCATGGGCACTTCAACCATCGTCGTAACTAATCACAATTGTGGGCTTCTATGAATGATATTAGAGGTGATAAGGCTTGTTGCCCAGGCATATTTATAAAAAGTGCCGCCTTTTTACATGACGATCGCGTTTGCGCTGTTCTTAAAATGCTATTAATTGCAGATGAAATTTTCTCGGTTTTTTTCTCGAATAGTTATTACATTACATACGATGTATGACTTAAACAGAAAATTTTGCTTAATAAGCTACACGTCAAGAACAAATAAAGATAATAATCTGCGGTTCTTAACAAAAAATAAGTTTTGAAATGGTCTATTTAACAACATAAAAAATATACCATTGTATTTAAAATTGTTATTAATACTCAAAAAAATCATTTATTCTTGCAAACAGCGCCATCTATCTATTTCACTAAAAAGAAAACTATTTAACCTAAATTTAAAATTTTTCTAATAATATGTTTTAAACAAAGTTAATCCTGTCAAATTTAAAAATTTAAAAAAAATATGGCTATATAAACCTTAATTAGTTAGTTTTATCCACCACAATTAATTGGGGTATGGCAAAAAAAAAATTGTAGCAAAATTGATGTGGAATTAGGTAAGTTTTAATTGACGTTCTTAAAATTATAACTCAATCTGAAACATTAAAAGATTTTTTAAATTTATAATTTACTCTAGAATGTTTTTCTTGAATATGGATTCTACAGGTAAGGATCACCCACTCTGTGTTACAAAAATGGCCCTCAAATTGCAGTAAATGTAGATGGCAATGTTTTCCAGACGACCGTTTGGTTCCCGAGCTACACTAGCGACTTCTAGTGAGGGCCACTTTTTTAGCAAAACAGCCATAAGAGATCCCTATTTATACAATCCATATTCTTGGTTAAGGCAGAGTCCCAGAATACTGATCCATACAGAAGCGACACGGACGAATTTTGATGGTCTAGTAATTATGGTTGCATATACTACGTCGTCCATTACCGAATATGTTTAAAGTCCAATTGACAGTTCTTATTGACAAAACAAAATAATTGTTTACGTTCGACGACGAACTTTTTTATTATGTGTTTTTGATAAATAAAAACTATTACCCACATAAATAATGACCAACAAAAGCAGTGGATATTATTGTACATATTATATTCTGTGTAATTCTCGTGCGGATTAAAAAAAATTTTTTTTAAAAAAAAAAAAACAAAAACCTTTTTTTTTTAAAAATTTAAAACCCCTTTTTCCCCCTTTTTTTAAAAGGGGTTTTTTTTTAAAAAAAAAAATTTTTTTTTTTTTTTCTTAAAAAAATTTTTTTTTCCCCCTTTTTTTTTTTTTTTTTTCCCCCCCCAAATTTTTTTTTTTTCCCCGGTTTAAAAAAAATTTTTCCCGGGGCCCCCCCCTTTTTTTTAAAAAAAAAAAAATTTTTAAAAAAAAAAAAGGGGGGAAAATTTTTTTCCCCCCCCCAAAATTTTTTTTCCCCGGAAAAATTTTTAAAAAACCCTCCCAAAAAAAACCCCCCCCCAAAAAAAAGGGGGGGGGAAATTTTTTTTTTTTCCCAAAAAATTTAACATTTTAAAAAAAAAAAAAACCTTTAAAAGGGGGAAAAAATTTTTTGGGGGTTTTTTTTTTTGGGAAAAAAGGAAAAAATTTTCAAAACCCAATTTTTTGGGAAAAAATTTTTTTTTTTCCCCCAAAAAATAATTTTTTTTAAAAAAAATTTTGGGTTTAAAAAATTTTTTTAAAATTTTTTTTTTGGGTTTTCCCCCCTTTTTTTTTAAAAAAAAATTTTTTTTAAAAAAAAATTTTTTTTTTTTTGGTTTGGGGGGGGTTTTTAAGGGTTTTTTTTTTTTTTGGGGGGGGAAAAATTTTTTTCCCCCAAAAAAAAAGGGGGGGAAAAATTTTTTATTTTTTTTTTTAAAAAAAGGGGGGGTTTTTTTTTTAAATTTTTTAAAATTTTAAAAAAAAAATTTTTTTTTTTTTAAAAAAAAATTTTTCCAAAAAAAAATTAAAAAAAGGGTTTTTAAAAAAATTTTTTTTAAAAAAAAAAAAAAAAAAAA